>ML778830.1:1209318-1222982 GCA_009831015.1 Picea engelmannii | reverse complement strand
AACAACAACTTGATATAAAGACTCTACTATATGTAAACAGAGACAAACCAAGTAGGATATGAAGGAGAAAACACCCATCCCAATATGCAAGGACAATCAAATGAAAAAGTTGATGAGAAAGGCACCACCCAAAAATTCAAACAAAGAAAGGGTTCCTATCATTCGCCTGACACTTAACAGTCATAACATAGACCTAAGAAGACTCAACAATCATAAAACCCAGCAACCAAGAAACAAAGGGTGATGTACGCGACTGTTCAAGGGAAATGAACATATATATGCCACTTTCAAGATGACAACTCGCGTATGTACGCGACTGTCAAGAAAAAACCCATGTATATGTGTTAAAACATAGCCAGGATAAGAGCAAAGATAAGAAACTTATAACCAAAATGAGCAGAGGCTGTCAAGAAATAAGATGACAAGAAACTCAATATAAATGAGGGAAATCGAAGGACAAAAACACTCCAAACCCCAAAAAAGAAGATTATATCCCCAGTATGGTCGCCAATTTCATTACGAGGAAAATCTCTCTATGGCTAGGGGTAAACCACAACAGACAGAAATGACTGCAAATATCAACTCTAATATCAGGTATTCTATATAAACAAATATTCTAGCAAGACAAGATAAAAGGCCTACCTCGTCCAGACGTTCGATGAAGTCCACCATTGAGCACTTGACTCAATGCAATACACCTGCAACTTGTCCTCAACAACCAAGAAACACAAGCATATGGTGATAATATATACAGTTAGCACATTTAATCGCATAATCCATCAACATTCATAACAAATACTCCCATGGAATAACAATTCAAATATTTTCAAGATATTAATTTGATGAGAAAAGAGTATCTCTATTAAAATATAATCAAAAGAAGTGAATGAATTACAAACTTTCATGTTGGCACAGTTCAGAACCGAGAAACTAAGTCTCTTCCATCTGGACCTTCACCACTTCAATCCTCCACCAAAGGCAAGCTCATATAAGAGAAACAATGATGTTTTCAATCAAGTAGGGAAGATCTTGGGGGCTGAACAATGTGTTAAGACTTAAAAGGACAAAGGGATGCAGACTCAATATGAAGTGGATAATTTCTCTAGAGTAACTTTGCTCTCAAAGTTGAATTATTCTTGTATTTTCCATAGCTTGGATTTGGCCCATTTATAGCCTTCAAGTGGAACTGAAGGGCCAAGTTGGAATGTTTCCCATATATGGAAGTCCAAGGATCATAGATCTCATGACCTGACATGGAAACCTAACCCAAATTTTTAATTTTGGGCACAAATCACGATGTACACGGGACGTAGTGGTGCAACCTGCGTATACACATGATGTATAGTTGTTATGGTGAGTATATGTGCAAAAATAATGTTTTTAGCTCTGGGATTTAAAAATAGAGACTTCAAGTCTACATAGGGAAATGGAACAAGGCCTTCTATGCAAGTTTGCATAGGGTGAGGAAAATATTTCTATAACACTTATCTCCTTCTGGTACCTTTGTTTTTAAGTTGATTAGGAGTTCCATTCAAGGCTATGCCGACTCATTTCTTTTCCCAAGTTACAGAACGTCATCCCTCTAACAATAATTTGTTTTAATAACCACTCCCTTACAAAGTTTATCGATATCCTTTTCCTATTTGGGTACAAGAGTTGTGAAGGATCTATCTTAGGATTCCCTTTAGTCCTGGCATATTAAATAAAGTAAACAAGAGTTAGTTTAGATATTTAATCACTAGAGAAAGTTATAACATATAAAATACATAAGCGAGCCATCTCTTGGTAAATTTGAGTTTCCCCTTGAATTTTACTAAGCATGATGTATTGGTTCTTTTAGTAGATCCTATCAAACTAAGTCATTATACATGACATAGTATAATTTTTTGATCAGTGACTAAAAATATTATAATCTATTCTAATAAAAAAACTTTTTTTTTATTGTAGAATAATATGTATGCTACATATGGTATCAGAGTTGTAGGTTACACCACTTAGGTCCTAATGGGAATTACCATCAAGATATGAAATGTATGATGAAGATCTAATCAATACATTGTTCATTGTTACAAACAAACTGTTTCAATTTTTTGTAATCATGTCTGCACAAAATTGAGAAGAAGATAGACCTAAAAGAAATAATAATCAACAACCTCATAGAAATGCAAAACATCCCAATGAAATTAGTCAAGAAATATGGGTTTTGAAAACAATGAGAAATATAATAGTAGAGTTACAAACATTCAAGGATGATAATGAGAAATTAAAGAAAGCACAGGAAACAAGAAACAAATGACATGTTGTTATGAAGTATAGAAACGAAGAAGAGCCCAAAGAAAAATGATGTGGATTAAGAAGTTAGTAAAAACTCTTCAAATGATTCAATCAAAGGAACAAAGAAATAAAATGGTTCTTCTAATGACATGCACATGATTGGAAACAAAGTCTCTACAATGAATAAACGAAAACAGATGGATCACTTAGATCGAGAGTTTAAGAAAATTAAACCTTCAACTATTGACAGATACTCCAAAACTGGTAAAGAGGAAGAAGCTAGCTTACTTGACATAAAGAAATAATTCTAGATTCACAATTACTCTAGTAATATGAAATTTAGGATGGCTATCTATAAGTTGAAGGGTAAAGATAGTATATGGTGGTAGGACTTAAAAACAACTAAAGGCCTAAAAGAAAAGAAAATGGAATGGGAGGTTTTCAATAAATATTTTAAGAAACAATATTTGTATGAATGTTATTATGAAGGAAAGACCAAAGAATTCTATGAATTAAGGTTAGGAAAGATCTAATTACCAAATTTTTGGAACTATTGAGGTTCATGCCTTATATAAAAGAATATACGGTAAAATTTCAAATATTTGTAAGTTTCTTACCTCAGTCATATAAGGATAGAATAGAGTTTGATAATCCAAAGACATTGAATGAAGTGATAAGAAAGGAAATAATATTCTATGAACAATATAGGCAACGATATGAAAACCCAAAGGCATAGAGAGACAAGAAACAAGAGAAACTCAATCAGAGAAAGAATGGTCGCAAGCCATCACCATTTCATAATATTCCCAAAGGACACCAAGAAAACAACTTGTACAGGAATTCACCACAAGTACAAGGGGAAAATATGTCTGTTAATTTGGGATTTAAGAAAACAATTGATAATCCTAGAGAACCCTTGAAATGTTGGGGATTTGGCGAACCACATTTGTCAAGAAATTGTCCATACATAAATGATATAAACAAAACTATCCAGAACATACAAGAAGCTTCAATAATTGGAGATATTGGAAAAAGTATCCATAGAATCAACACAACTTTATATGGAAGGAAAGAACATCATCAATCCACCATTCTAGAAATTGAAGGTAAAATTCATGACATAAAAGTTTCTATTTTAATTGACCTAGGAGATAGTTTAAGTTATGTTACTCCATGTTTGGTAGACTGAAGAAATCTAAAAATGGTAAAACATACAAAATCCGGGTTAGTACAATTAACAACAGACACAAAAAGAAAAGTAATTGAATTCATTCCAGACGGTAACCTAGATATAAATGTTGAAGATACAAAGGTAAATTTAAATATATTACCTTTAGATTCATATGTCATACTTATAGGTATGGATTGGTTAGAATAGCATAAAGTTGTACTAAATTGTTATGAAAAATCATTTACTTACAAAGATGAAATTGGAATGTCAAGAAAAGTGAAAGGAATTAGTAAACATGTCTCTATTAGACAAATATGAACATTATAGTTAAAGAAGCGCATCAGTAAAGGGTACAAAATATATAGTATTCAAGTAACAAATATGCTAACTGAAGAAACTAAACCAAGATTAGAGGATGTTTCTATTACTCAAGGATTTGAGGATGTATTTGTTGAAAAATTACCTTAGTTACCTATGAAAAAGAGAGATAGACTTTGAGATCGATTTATTACTTGGATCTGCACCAGTATCCAAGGAACCCTACAGAATGAGTATCCCTGAAATGACTGAATTAAAAATTCAACTACAAGAATTATTGGATAAAGAATACATCAAACCAAGTGTTTTTCCATGGGGAGCACTAGTTTTATTCGTAAAAATATTTAGATGGAACTCTCTAATTGTGCATTAATTATGATCAACTGAATAAATTGACAACCAAAAATAAATATCCATTACCTAGGATTAACGATTTATTTGACCAAGTTGGAGGAGAAAAATCTTCTCTAAGTTGGACCTAAGGTCTGGTTATCACCAAATGAGAATAAAGGATGAAGATATTAATAAAATAACTTTTAGAGCACGTTATGGACATTACGAGTTGGTGGTGATTCCCTTTGGACTCACTAATTCACAAACAACTTTTATTTACCTAATGAACAATATATTCAACCAATACTTCGATAAAATTTTGTTAATCTTTATTGATGATATACTAATCTATTCAAAGATGGAAGAAGAGTATGAACAACACTTAAAAATAGTATTACAAACTCTAAGGGAGAAAAATTTATATGCTAAGCTCAACAAATGAGACTTTTATGAAAGAAAAATACAATATCTAGGACATGGAATATTAGATCATGGAATTGCAGTAGATGCAAGAAAGATTAAGGCTATTATTGAATGACATGTAACTAAGAACGTAGAAGATATATGATCATTTATGGGAATTACAGGTTATTACTGATGGTTTATCGAAGGATTTTCCGAAATTTCCTATACCATCACTGTTTATATTATGGTAGCTATGGGAGTTATTAACCTCTGTGTGTAACCATTGACAAGACTACAATATTTTGGGAAGCAAGAGAAACCATACAACATTGGATAATAATCCTAGGAGACAAGTCAGTAGAGAATATTTAATATTGAGTTATTAGCCTCCAGAAAGAGAAGTCGGCCCAGTCAAGTGAGATAGAGAAGTATAAATAGAGGGTCCTAGAGATCATTTGTCACTCTCACTCTCACAATTGCATAAGGGCTAGTGGTGAGAAAGTTTGGAGAGGGAGTGGGGTTGTAGTTGCAACAAACAACATTCCTGGCTATATTTTGGACTTTCTCTTGGTTATGGTTTAGAATTTCTTCTTGGTTTCTGGTTATTCTTTCTTGGTTCACTACCCTTGGATAAAGTTGCACTAGCATTGGTTAGATATTGGTATGCTACTAGAATTGTTCTATCTGTCAAGGTTAAGGTGCTCAGGGGTGGCCTTTGTGCCTATGGTTGGATGAAAATATTTCTATGTTGTCTATGGAAAAATGAGAACATAACTTTTATTTCTAATGGGTTATGGGCACACACTATCTTCATAGAGTCTAACCAGTGGAAGATAGATTGGGAATTTATTTTTTAAGCTCGTTATGGCACCGATTATAGTTGTAGCTAGGTTTTGTGATTATGCAGTTGCAAAAGACCATAACCCTTTTGTTTGAGCACTTTTGGTGAATCATTTGACCTAATTCCTTGAAATCCTAGTTCTCCCTAGCCTATCACACCTCTTGGTATTCTCATCCAACAAAAACATCAAGTTTGAATCTTTGGTCAAGATCAAAGTCGAAGTCAAAGTTTGACTTCTGGTCAAATTATTTTTGTGGTCAAAGTTGAAATTTTAGAGTTTCTATCTTGTTCTAATCATTGAATCTTATGATTGTGCTTCAAATCTCTTCTTGTCAATATGGCATCTAGTTTCATATTGGAAGACAAGTTGGATGATTCTACAAGGTTTCAAAGGTTTTCACTTGTATATGTTATCTAAGTTATATCATCTAGCAAAACATAAGTGTGTTTGCAGGGAAAGTACTAGAGATATTTTCCAAGATGTAATCTTAGATTTATTTCATTCATAAGAACAAGTGCGCCCTCTATAGAATTTATTGCTTCAGGTTCCAGGTTTGATTAAATTGTTAAGCTTCCAATTTGTGTATATCAAAGGTGATAGTTACTACATCACAAATTGTGAAAGAAGTCTTTGAAAGATTTTATTATCTCTAGGTCTAATGAATAATCAAATGCATATGAATACTATTGATATATATTTTATTGTACTTATTTTCAAATATGAACTAACACCTACACTAGGATATATTTCTTTTTCTTGTTCTCAGACTATATCATCTTACTAATGCTACGAAGAAACTATCCTTCATATGAAATATGTTGTATCAGAAAAATGTTGTTCTTGTTTTCTGAGGCAGGTTATTCAATGAAGGCTATCATGAATATGTATTTCTAGGCAAGTACCCTTGTGAAATATTTTTGCGGAAGTTTTCATAGAAGTTTATAAATATGACACAATGTTTGCAACAAATTCCATATGGGAAGAAATCAGAACATATAGAAACAAACTTAAAGAGCCTCAGAAGAGACAAAACTGATCGAAGTCATAAATCAAAAGGAAACCAAAACATTCTTGTGACACTTTGTAGAAATCAAAGAGAGATGCAACAGATGAAAGCATGGACTCTCTCAGATGGAAGGAGATGATCACAAAATTCCAATAAAAGAACATACATATTTCTCATTCAAGAATGAATATGGGATTAGGAGGGAGCTAATTCCCAATTGTATGATCCATTGAATAAGAATATATAAATATTATGAAGTATCCATCCATGTTTTTCATTGGAAGTAGCATCCATAATAAGAAACACGTGTTGATTTTGACTCTAGAAGAAGTCTTCTTTGAAAAGAAGCCTTGAATATCTTTGGTTTTCCATTTACATTTATTTTCCTATGGTGGAAGGTTGGAGACTTCAGGAAAGAAGGGCATGTAATATGTAGAAGGTTCTATGGACTCCAACATTGAAGATAATTATGAGGAAGAACATGAAGATTCCAAGAAAGAAAGAAATGTCAGAACAACCAATTGAACCAGTTTGAACCCACTAGAAGTAGTCAAGAAGAAGGAATGGAAGGAAGTTGCGATGAAGAACCATGCATGTAAGAAATTAAGCATTGATAGATACAAGGCAAGCCTCTGGGATAGAGGGTTCTCCCAGTAGGAGGGAGAATAATTTGATGACAACTTGTTCTAGTAACCAGATATACCTCTACCCGAGTCATTATATCTCCTGCTGTATCCATGGGTTGGATTTTACATCAGATGAATGTAAATATTGTTCTTGTCAATAGAGTAATTGAATAATAAGCATATGTAGAGAAACCTCAAGGTTTTTAGGTATACCGTAATGACCCCTCCGTTACAACAACGAAAAGCGATGTATAAAAGGTAAATGTTAATTTATTTATTTTTTACTTTTTTTTATACCTTCTTTTTAATTTTTAATCATTACGATATTAAATTTGTTACTAATTAAAAACAACATCACAATTGATTCATCATGATAACTAAAACAACACATAAGCAATGTATCATCACAATTAACAGTGGAATAAAGTCAACACATAAACAACAACTCAATCAACACATCATCATCATTAATAACAAACCAATCAAGACATCACGATCCACTAAATAAAAACAATAAAGGCCAACCATGTCACTAAGAATTAAAAGAACTACCCACCCAACTAACCTTGCATGGTTAGGACCTTTGAGACACATAAGAAACGCTCAAGCCCAAGATTCATCCTATTGATTTTGACTATTTAAGTCTCATGGATGGTGACTGTTCTCAGGAACAAGGAGGTGTCTAAATCTTGCTAAATCAATCACATCTCATATCTCCATACTAGACTATCAATCATAAATCAACATAGTTTCATTAAAGCAAGAGTAATCTAGTTACTTAATCAAACATGCATCAACATAGTTTCACTAGCGCAAGAGTAATCTAGTTACTTAATCAAACATGCATCAAAATTATTTCATGGAAGAATAGGATATTCTACTATACTTTCATTCAAGAAAAAATGAGTATAAATGAGACAAGAATATTTCATAAGAGTATGATAATTCACGAGAAAAATACAATCTTGATTGCATGTGGTTTTGGCTATACATCTCATTGATATCTTCTAGGTGTATGTAGGGAAGGGTTGTAGTTTACAATCATTAAGAGAATCCATAAGAACATTCACATTCTTAAGACATATATTAATGATAAAAAACTATTTCCATTATACATCCCTTATGCAAAGTTAATAAAACCATTCAGACTAGAAATAGTCCCTAAAAAATTAATAAACAAATCAACAAACATTGTTGCGCATCCACGTTAAGGGTCTAGGGAAGGGGCCCAACCTTCAATCAAGGTAAGGTTCCAATCTATATATCTATGATTTAAGGAAGACCCAACTTATCCATCATTAAGGAGCTTATATACTATAATGTTCGAAATGTTTAACAGGTAGCATATGCTTGTCATTGATGGAAAGTACAACAATGAAGATGGCATGAATACAGGAAGAATGTAATAGATGGGCACCAGAATTATTTTGGGAAGAATCTGCAGAGCAAACTCGATAAGATCAGAAGAGATAGTGTAGAGGATGTTTGGTATGTTTTACAGGTAGCATAATCTTGTCATTGATGGCAAGTACAGCAGTAATGATGGCTTGAGTACAGCAGCGATGATCAACAGGAAAAAAGAAGATAAGTCTAGGAAGATAGAATGATCGAAGGCAACGCAACATTGACAAAATGCTCGAAGGCCTGAGAAGCATTTATGATCGTTGGATCCCATCCCAAATTCCTTACAACATGAGGGCCGTCAGATTTGAATAAAGACAAGAAGAGCGCGTTGAAGAGGAGGATAGATCTCAGGAGTTAGATATGAGCACAGGGTCCTGCCACCGTTGGATTGAGGAAAACCTGCACAAACTTTAAATGTGCAAGGAGTAGAGGGCTCACAAATCCCGAAAGCAGGAGGACCATCCATCTCAGGGGGTTATGTGGATCGTTGATCTGACTCCATGTCAGATTTTTGGGGATCGAGAGTTGTATATGACAAGTGACATCATCCACAAAAATCCTGATTTCGCGATATGCAAAATCACGACGTAATCTAAGCCGTCAAATCAAGATCACATCTCGACCGTCGATCCGACTCACGTCAGCAAACCACGTCAGCTAGGAACACATGGCACAACCAGGTAATGAAAAGTTTCATACTGATTCAACATGCCAAGCACATGTAAGTCTCGAATCAGGGTGACATGTGGAAGTTATTTAACACATGTGATGTCAACAAACTTACACCATGTCGGAGTTTCGAGGATCGCGTGTTGGAGATGTCAAACAAACAATGCAATAGGAAACCCAATTTCGCGATATGAAAAATCGTGACTTAAATCACATCCATTGAATCAAGATCAAATATGGACTGTTGATTCCAGTCCATGTCGGAGTTTCGAGGATCGAGTGTTGAAGTTGTAAAAGAACATTCACCATAGGAATCCTAATTTCGCGATATGCGAAATCATGATATAATCTGAGCCGTCAGATCAAGATTTGATCTGGACCGTTGATTCGATTCCATGTCAGAGTTTCGATAATCGCAACATGGAGTGGCAAGTAAGAAATGCAAAAAGAATGATGATTTCTCGATATGCAAAATTGTGATTCAATCGCAGCCGTTGAATCAAGCTCTGATCAGGACCGTTGATCCCACACCATTTCAGGGTATCGGGGATCGTGACTTGGAGAGTCGAGATGTCTCATCTCCAGACTCACGAAATGAGAAATCATGAAAGAGCCTTATGCATAAGGCTGTGGTCACAACCCATGGTCACGAGAAGGGAAGGAGCCAGTCTAGATAAGCTCCATTTTGGGGTTTCAGAGATCGTGACTTGGAAAGTTGAGATGTATCATCTCTAGATCCACGAAACGTGAAATCGTGAAAGTGATTTTTACATAGGCTCTTGGTTATGACCATAGTCCTATTGGGGAAGGAGCTAGTGCAAAAAAGTTCTGCATCGGGACTTCGAAAATCACGAAATGAAGTGTAGAGACACTCAGCATAGGATTGTCGAAATGCCGAAACTAGATTCAAAGGCAATGTCAATAAATTTCATCCAACGACGCAGATAAATTAGAATATGATCGGAAGGTTATTGTTCTTTCTCACAGTTAAACTCTCAGTTACGAATCTGTTAGTGAAACAGATTCATGATTATGAATCAGTTGGTGTTTCAGTTGCTGGGACAGTTGTCTTTATTTTGCCTAAGGAAATGCGAAGTGGAACTGTCGTGGAGGTGTGTATAAAAGAAAATAAGATAGACTGTGTGTGGTTGGCTGTTCTGGATATGAATGAAACTAAAGGATATCGGAGGGCTACTGATGCACGACACAGTGAAACTGCCAGAAATATTTGATGGCGTCTGCTAGAGAATTCAAAGACACCCTTGTGTGATCGCCAGAGGAGACGAAGAGTCTCCAAGCTTCGTCCAAGTGAAGGAATACTATTCTTAGAAGGTATTGACATATGGATGAGCATGGAAGCCTGTAACTAAAACGGAGAAGGTGAGCTCGACTGTCACAGAGAAGATGAAGAGTCTCAACTGCCAGAGAGGCTGAGGAATCTCAACATAACATCCAGTGATGTTGAACGCATGGGAAAACGGCTAGAGAAGTTGAAGAGTTACTATGATGATCACGCAGAGAACTCGAGAGGTGGAGGATATTGGCATGGTATGAGCATGCAGAGGAATGGTGAATATTGCATGCACAATATGCACAAAAGCTATATATAAATGGTATAGAGAAGAGAAGTGGTTGTTGTTGTTGTTGGAGTTGCTGTGGTCGTTGTGTAGAAGGATTGAAGTGTGAACAAGGAGGCAGAGCGCAGAAGTAGAAATACACAGTAGAGGAAGGTTGCATTGAAGGGACATGGTGCAGAGAGTATAAATGGTAGAAGAATAGACAGTGCAAGTCATGTGTGCAGAAAGGCAATGAGGCAGACAGAGCAACGAAATGCAACAGAACAATGATGAGTTTGGTAAGCCATTGTTGAACATCATATCACTGTAATAAGTTTTAGTAGAAAAGATTTATATTTCAAGGTGGTTGGGAGGTGCTAGGGAGGATTTTTGTCCTCATAGGTTCAAGTGGGTGCTTGAACACAGGGAGTTGTAGCTCCCATCTGGTTGCAGCCAGAGAAACCAGGGTGGCAGGGTGGTGCAAGGGAGAACTCTTGTTCTCTGTTATACAGTTTGGTGCCTATATGATTGGAAGTTGGTGCTTCCATCCAGTTGGTGCTGGAAACACTCAGCGAGTTGGTGCTTCCTTCTAGTTGGTGGTAGAGAACCCATGGAGTTGGTGCTTCCTTCTAGTGGGTGCTAGAGAAAACAGAGAGTTGATGCTCTCAACAAGTAGCAGCTTGCAAAATAGAGGTTGTAGCCTCATTATGAGTTGGTTCTCATATGTATGATAATGTAAAGAATGTAACTATTACTTATCATATAAAGAAAAAGAGGTTTTTACCCTGTATGGGTTTCCTCGGGAAATATCTATCTCTCTGTTTCTCATATATGTGACTGATTCTAAATGTGCCATTGTTTATTTCCCTACATTAATGTGATCATCATTCAGTGTTTCTACAAAGATTTTAAAAGAATCATAATTGTTTAAGCATGGTAACAACTGATTCACCCCCCCCCCTCTCAGTTGTCCAACAATTGGTATCAGAGCCAACCACCTTTTATCTAAGGGTATATCCTAGTGCTTAAACATGACAAGCCATGAAGGGACTTCAGTCACTAGGCCTCCTCTATTTGATGGAATGAATTTTGGCTTCTGGAAGGCTAGGATGAGAACATATCTAATGGCCTTAGGAGCTGATGTCTAGGATGTAGTAGAGACTTGATACATAAAGCCTGTTGTGCTAGCTTCCAAATATGATAAGTTAGAATTTAGCTTTACTGCTAAGGGAATGAATGCTATCTTGAATGGACTTGCAGAAGCTGATTTTGTGAAGGTGATGCATCTTCAAACTGCTAAGGAAATGTGGGACAAACTCATTAACAGTTATGAAGGTAATGAGAAGGTGAAATATGCCAAGCTTCAAACCTATAGAGTACAGTTTGAAAAGCTACAGATGAAAGAAGATGAAACCATTGGGAATTATTTTCTGAGAGCTGAAGAACTAGTAAATGCAATGAAAGCACTTGGTGAAGAAATTGAGGAACCCTCTTTAGCTCAGAAAATTTTGAGATCTCTGCCAGATAGGTTCAACCCATAGGTATCAGCTATAGAAGAACTTAATGATATAAAGACTTTGTCTTTTGATCAACTTTTAGGAACGTTGACTGCATATGAAATGAGGATAGTTACAGATAAAACCACCTCTAGAGAAGCATCATTTAAAGAAGATAAGGATGATGATTGTGAGCCTGATGAAATTGAAGCAAAATTCGTGAGAAGATTAAAGAAAGGATCAGGAAAGTACCAAGGTAAGCTTCCCTTCAAATGTTTCAACTGTGGTAACATAGGTCATTTTTCAAATAAATGTTCACACAAGAAACATGATCAAAACTTTGAAGATGAAGAGAAGCACAAATCAAGAAGATTTGATAAGAAGAAGAGTTTATGTGTAAACAATGATGACTCCTCAGAAGACACAGATAGTGATTCCTCATGTGAAGATAAAGTAAATGACTTCTCGCTTATGGCCAAAGAGGATGGTGATAATGAAAGAAAGGTCAGTGATGAGAATGATGAAGAAGCTGTGGTTGATATGGAAGGAGAATTGATCAGTGCACTGGAAAAGATTGTCAGACTCAAAATTAAGAACAGAAAGAAAAAACAATTGCTAATACAGTTTGAGAAAGACAGTAAACAGCCTGATGAATACTTTTTCCTGCTAAAGGTGGAATTAGAAGAGGAAAGAAAAATCAAGGATATTCTGAAACATCAGCTATCAGAAAAGAGGGAAATATCCGAAGCCCTAGAAGAAGAAGTAGTGAAAACTAGGAAAGAGATGGAGAAGTTTCAAGCCTTGTATAATCATAATTTGTCAAGTATCAAAGCCTCAGAAGGATTAGACACCATTCTGAATCAGCAAAGGAATCCAAAGATGAAAACTGGTTTGGGTTATGAAAAGGGATCAAGCAGTGGGAAGTTAGGAAATGAAGAACCCATCAAGTTTGTCAAAAGTACAACCAATGACAATAACAAGCCTGCAGAAACAAAGGAAGACAACCAGCCACCCAGGACAAGTAAAGGAAAAAGTGCTAGGACTGAATCTGTAGAACAAAGAAATAATGCACTCCCTGCTCAAATACATCATCAACATGAAAGAAATCGATTTTCTCAAAGAAGACAACCATTTTCCAGGTACAAAGAATTTTTCTATGGATATTGTTTCTATTGTTCTAATTTTGGTTACAAAGATGTAAATTGTTCCTTAAGAATTAGACGTGAGCAATTAAGATTTCCAAGGAATAAAGTTTTGCCACAACAAAGAATGATACAACAAAGTAACAAACCATCACATATTGCAAATTTCCAAATTAAGTCTAGAGACATGCAACTGAGGAGGTCAAGGATTAATAAACAATCAATGAGTAGACAACCCTGCAACAACAACTTTGACCTATTGAACAATGAGATTGAATTCTATAACTGTCACAACTTTGGCCACAAAGATGCAAACTACCATCTCAAGAATTACAAAGCAGATCCAAGAATAAAGTTCTTAGATAGAAAGACCAGCACATGGAAGAGGAAAGATAGTGAAAAATGTGGTCAAGCACTTTCAA
>ML778830.1:1192187-1204791 GCA_009831015.1 Picea engelmannii | reverse complement strand
GGGGTTTCATTTCCATTCCCGAGTCATGAGAAGATTGAATATTATTTGTGCCAAGAAAACAATTAAATATTATAGGTAATGCATAAAAATTAATTTATAAGATGGGGTAGCATCAACAGTAATAATGATATTTCACCCATAACTTTTAAAATCCCGACCAAGGAACCCAAGAGACCATCTGAAAACAAATGTTTCACAATTTATACATGCCTTGTATGAAAGGAAAGGGAGGAAAGTGAGATATTTATAACAACCCAATTTATATCAAGGTTGAGCGATGAGAGGGTGCACTAGGCAAGCTGATTCTATCGGAAAGAGCAAGGAGAGGGCATATTTGTGATCTAGGGGATCCAAATGCTCAAAACAGAAATTTCTTGAAATTACTTCAAAATGTACATGAGCATAGGAATCACCCTCACAATCCTAACACAACTTGAATGGGTTCAAATGGACGTTGTATGCGAGAGATATCACGTTATTTATGCTTTGTAAAACATGCAAAATTTGGTTGGCTGTACAGTCCATGTAGTCTATACAGTCTGATTGTGTAGATCATACTACTGACATGGCAGGGTCGTACAATATCACTGTGAAGACCATTTTATTGATGTGGTAGTTTCATAGAGTATGACTGTGCAGACCGTACTACGGATGTGGCAGGGTCCTAACATCTAACTGTGCAGATCGTACTACTGACATGGTAGCGTCGTATGGTATGCCTATGCAGACTGTACTACTGACATGGTAGGGTTGTACAATATGTATGTTTAGACCGTACTACTAATGTGGCATTGTCATACAATCTAACTATGAAAACTATACTGATGACTTGGAATTGTCTTATAGTTTGACTAGTCATACCGTACTGTTTACATGGTAGTGTCATACAGTCTGACTAAGATGATCATATTACTAATGTGGTATGTTGTACAAGTGACATGTCCATGCCATAGTGCTAATGTGGCAATTCTATACACGTGATGCGGCAGACCATACTCACATGTGGCAGGGGTACCATACTAACATGTGGCCAAGGGTGATGTGGCTAGTGACATGTGGCCAAGGGTGATGTGGCTAGTGGTGATGTGGCAGAGGGTGTATATCTAGATTTGACACATGTCGGGGTGTGGGATGAAATGTGTGGTGCCACATGGCCCAGTCATGGACTTCCACATGGCACCCTCCTCCATAGTTTAAAAGTGTGTTTGGGACTCCATAGGTATTGAACTCATGACCTTCAGGTGTGGGATAGACTTGGCGCAAGCCAGGCTACCAACCCACTTACCACATGAATCTTAACCAATACCCGATTCAAATAGATTTAACTTTGCTTCATCTGAGGTTAATTTGGGCAGAGTCTGGGCTGGGCCTTGGCCCCATCCCTTGGTCTTATGAAACCCCATATGACCACAACCCAGAGGCTCCCAACAACTAACATTGAGGTGATACACTTGTGGTCGGTGCATGGACACATGGGCCACACGACCACTACCTCCGCTGGTTTGGGTGATAAGTCCCCTAACCATTCCACAAAACTCCACAAAATGTGGAACACGTGTGGAGCTAGATTTTTGGGAACGAAAACACCCATGAGCTAGGTTGGTCGCACATAGGTATTTTTTGGGTGAACAGAGACAACAAATAAAATTGGGAATACCTACAAAGACTTATTCTCACTCAGTTTTTGGCCAAACCAGGAGCATGAAAAGCTGAGCTAGGGGTTTTTGGACATTTTGGAGCCAATGGAGCCATCTACTTTGCATTCTGAGTAGTGAAAGGAACTATTTTTGACACTCTAATCATTAAATAGAAATACCCAAGGGAAGATGGAACAAAATATGAAGCCCAAGAGAGGGGTGAACACCTTAACAAATTTATGGGCTAAGGTGGTTAATTGGATGGATGGTTATGACTATTAAAGATGCTCAATATTAAGAAAAAATCCAGTTTTAGGTGTGGTAAAATGATCCTAATACCCAAGAACATCAATACAAATGAAATTTTAAAGGGACCGAAGCTTTAACCATTTCATTTCAGTAGTGATTCAAAATTTTGTACTCTATTTTGCTTATGTCAACTAGCAGTAAAATTTTAGTTAGAAATTAAATGACAACAACTATCAAGTTTTCTTCTAGATAATGAAGAATATGTAACATGCCAAATTAAATTGGAATTACACACAAATTAAGAGGTATTTTTACAACTCTTATTATACAGTAAAAATTCTTAATGCAATTACAATCTCAAATGAAATACCGTAACCGACGAAAAATTATGAAGTTGAAGATGGTCTTTCTCAATGGTGATCCTTCTGACCTCCTTCTTGCTAATCATTGAGACTTCATCGGTACCTCCTAGCCAATGCTAGGGGTACTCTTCTTCCCCCTTAGCCTCTGAGCCGCAAAAGGGCCACACACACACAACCAAAATCCTCTAGCTCCTAGCTCTCCTTGTAAGGTAGAGCCACCACTCTCTCTCAAGTTGGGTGTCCCAACTCTCACAAGAAACACCAATTAAAATTTCTGCAGCATAACATTACTCATAAACAATGTCCCCTTCACTCATCTCAGCCATGTGTTTTATAGAATTTCCTTAGTGACACCTTGCCATTTGCACATTTAATTCCTTTCTTTTAATAATTAATTAGGAATTATTCCCCCCATCCACTTGTCCCCCTTTCCCTTAGTTGCACAAGTAAATCCACAATTTATTTTAATTAAAATTCAATTTCCCTCACGCATCCTAAAATCACTCCTAGTTGTTCCTTTATTCCCTTTATTACTAATTAGTGACTTACGCCTTTCTAAAACTGAGTTGAGTTAAAATAGTAATTTTTTCTAGTTAGACTTTTGTTAACTAGACTCTAGATCCCTTTCTATGCTTACACATTCTTTTATGCATCATTCCTTTCTTATTTTAAATTCTAATTTGTTAATTACTTGCACATGTGTATTAAATTAATCTTTTAGATTTATTTTATTTTCCTAATTTCTTAAATTGGTTTTCCCATTCTATTATTTTATCTAATTTGTAATTTAGTTATAGTAATCTCACCAAGCTTTATACTTAGGATTAAATTCAAATAGGCTTAGATTTTCATTTGGGGGTATAAAATTAATAATTCCAATCCTTAATTAATTAATAAAATCTAGCAATGTTTAAAGACTTTACGTGACATGCCCTTCAAGAATCACTCTGTTCTCCAAGGGTGCCACTCGCCTTTGATTCAAATTTTAATTATGCGATGTTCCCTTCAAGATGCACTATGTGCTCGAAGGGTGCCACTCACCTTTGAATGCTTTTGGTAGCTGTCCAACCCTTGGAGTCGATACTCCATTCATGCGACAATGTGAGAGACTAAGGGCTTCTAAGGAATAAAAACCCTTCCTTATTGCACGCCCCTTAGAAATCTTCATGAGCGATTGTCTCAGTCTTCCCTCATGACATCATGGATCTCTCAAACTAGGTAATCATTTACATACAATTCGAGCCATGGTGGGAGTGCTAGTAGGTTGTGTGAGGGATGTTGCCACACCTCTCCCTCAATATCTATTTTATGTGCATGGCCGCTTTACTCCTTATGGGATTAAGATTAGTAAGAAATCATTAGCCTGCATCCATCAACGAAACACTGTCAATGATCCATAAACAACAACATAATATAATCTATCATATGTCACATATGCATACATGAAATACTCAAACCAATACAATCCACTCCCTGACTCAATTAAGAGTCCAAGGAGGTCTAGTGATGCCATCGACATCCTCAATCTATCAATTGTCCCACACACTCAGGAGAAACTCATCAATAGAATATGTCAATACATAGATTTCAAACAACATAAATCACAATCCATCAACATAAACATAAAAATTGATAAGCGAAACATATAACCATATACTATAACCGGATCACTTGCATGCAAGTGTCCTCAAAGAATAAGTCAATATGATGTGCTCGCAAGAGTGGGATGTTACATACACCCCCTGTTTTTTTAAACTTCATCCCGTAGTTGTACATTATTTAAATGCAATAAATATATCATCTAACAAGATCTATATGTCTAACTATCAAATAAATATGGAAACTGTTGGTGCATATCATATGCATCCTCTGATATACCCGAGTGTGGACTATAATTGTCCCACTAGATCTTGAACTGATCGACTATTCAATGTTGTAGTTGTCGAATGCGATGGTCGAGAATGTGGATTGGATCATTCATGAGTGCAACCTCATCCGACACTTGCAAGGAACTCATGTCAATCACATGTATAGGATTATTAACATAATTGATGAAAATAGATACATGAAAAACATCATGCATATGCCTCAATGAATCAGGAAAGGATATTGGATAGGCCACATGCCCTTTCTTTTCCAGAAATTTGAAAGGTCCATAAACCTAGGAGAGAGTTTAGCACCCTTTGCAAACTTAATCGAGCTCTTGTGTGGTTTCACCTGTAGGAAAGGCCTCTTCGAAACTAGTCCAAAATCGTCATGTAAACATCGATCCTCGATTGGATATGATCATTTTAGGCATGTCATGCAATCTCACAATATCGCTGATAAAATATCTAGCTATGTCTGGTGCCTCATACATCGTATGCATAGGAATAAAATGTGCACTCTTTGTTAGAGTGTCGACTACCAAGGAAATCGAGTCGTGCCTCTTTCCTGTCAGTGACAACCCAACAATAAAGTCCATCGAAATGAATTCTCATTTTGATTCTAGAATAATGTGTGGATGTAGTAATTTGGCCAGATGTCTATGTTTAGCCTTCACTTTCTGACATTCTAGACATATCGCCATATAGTTAACTATGTTTTTCTTCATACCTTTCCATAAGAACAAGGGATTAAGGTCTTCCCTCATCTTCATGACTCCTGGATTAGCCATGTACACTGCTCTATGATCTTCATTTAAGATAAAATTTCTCAATTCGTAGTTAGGAGGTACATAAATCTAGTCATTATACCTCATCAGTCTATCATTTTCTAAATTATATCCTTCAAATTTTTCTACCAACATGGTGTCTTATCCGATATTTTCAATAACCTCTTTATACCAGTCATCGTCGTGATTTATAGTTAGAATATTTTATCAAATATTCATTTGAAGAGGTATCACTAAAAATATGCATCGCCTCCAACTCAGCGCATATGCAACTCTATTAATCATTCCTTTTATGTAAGTAATCTCAAAATAGCATTCTCTAAGAAATTCAGACCAATGCCTCTATCACGTGTTCATGTCACTTGGTGTAAAAATGTGTTGCAAACCACAGTGGTTTGTTTTTAGTTCGAATTGTTTTCCAATCAGGTAGTGCCCCCAAACTCTCAGGGCATACACAATGGCCAATAACTTTAAATCATGTGTCGCGTAGTTCTCTTCATGATTTCTCAATTTTCCTTAGATGTTAGCAATCACTCGACCATCTTGCATCAAGACTCTTCCTAATCCTTGATTGGATGAGTCTATGCATACTAATAATTCCTCATCCATGTTGGGGACTTTTAGTATCAACGTCTTCGTCAAAAACTCCTTGAGCCTTCCAAATGATTTTGCACATTTCTTTCTCCATACAAACTTCTTGTTTTTATTCTACAATTTCGTGATCAGATTTTCTATCTTCGAAAAACTTTCGATGATCCATCGATAATATTCTACTAAACCAATGAGGCTACGTACTTCTGGTACGTTCATCCGTGCAAGCCATTCCATAATAGCCTCTAGCTTCACTGGATCCAGATAGATGCCTTCACGAGAGGTAACATGTTTGTTGTAACTTAAAAGTGCAATGTTGGGTAGCATGCTCGCAAATGATTACCAATCCTTATTATTTAAATTATATTAATAATACACAAGTAGGTGGGATCCCTTGTTTGACTAATGGTACTATGGCGGATAAGACACACTTATATTTTGTTTGTCTATGTGTTGATTTCATCACAAATTCTATAGCTCATTCAATTCAAATCCTAGATAAAATGCTTATGATAAGAATTTTTGGGCAAGATGGTTAAAACAGTGGAAAAAGTGGTCTTGATTATCTCTTGCAAAATTTGTTATGTTGCTTTAATGGGTGAAGGAATAATACTCCAGTTTGAATTTGATTTTATATGGATCATGGGTGATCACCCAAACCCTTGTTACAATTGTGGTGTAACACCTATTTCATTAAATTTGGAAACATTTTATTACATGGACTTCATCAACATTGATTTTTTTATAAATCCTTAATATATTCCATGGAGGAAGTCAATCTATTGAGATTCCTAGTGTGGACTTAAGTAAGTGATTTTCCTCGGAGAACCAATGTGAGGAGTAGGCAGTGAAAGGAAGGGACTTCGAAGAGTAGTACGCTGGAAATGGATATTGATCTCTCCTCATTTCTGATTCTAAAAACCACTGACTTGATGTAATAGTGTCAACAAACCATAGAAAAAACAATCATGGTTTGGCATTACTTTCACCAAAAGGAGGAGAAAATGATAAGAATTTTAAATGCATAAGAGATAGATGTTGTAACACATTTTTTAGGGTTTTTAGTTGAACGCTGTATATGTCCCCATTTTCTTTGATTATTAATGATTAATGTTTAATGTAACTACAAACACTACTACATTTGGGTCAAATTCCGACGATGCGTTCGACGCAATTGCCACTTTCTATTGTCGGAAGACCGACAAACCTCAGACCCCCTCAAACATCATTTCACATGACGTCGTTTTTCTGATGACTGAGTTTTCGTTGGTATTGCGACGTTTCAAACATGGCAAGTGAGATGTTTCAAACGTGGCAAGACCGACGTTTCAAACGTGGCAAGACAGATGTTTCAAACGTGGCAAGTGAGACGTTTCAAACGTGGCAAGACCGACGTTTCAAACGTGGCAAGACCGACGTTTCAAACGTGGCAAGTGAGACGTTTCAAACGTGGCAAGACCGACGGTTCAAAGGTGGCAAGTGAGACATTTCAAACGTGGCAAGAGAGACATTTCAAAGGTGGCAAGAGAGACGTTTCAGACGTGGCAAGAGAGACATTTCAGAGGTGGCAAGAGAGACGTTCTAAAGGTGGCAAGACTGACGAGACGAGGTATTAGCTCCGACGTGGTTGCTATGGGAGCGACACTCTTGGACATGGTAAGAACAACGCCCATCAGGTGGCAACAGTGACGGCCTGGAGTTACTAGCTCCGACATGGTTTCTATAGGAGAGACAATCTTGGAGGTGGAAAGAGAGATGTCTTGGGCGTGGCAATAACAACAGGAAGAGAGTGAAAGACGTCACAATTGCCACCTTTGTGTAGGTATTTAAAAAAAAAATACAATATCAATATCAAGACCTAATAGTCATTCCAAGCCCAAAGGAGGAGTAAGTCATATAGGTGTCAGCTAGTGACCCACTTAACAGTTTCCTTAGGCTTTCCCTCGCACTAAAAGTTGTGTTTTTTCTTTCGAGAGTGTCTAAGAGATAAAAAGACCCAATATGGTGAATGCACTGACATTAAGTTCATACACGTCTAACAGATCCTTCAAACTTTTACCCAATGAAACATGTTGTCACAGCTTCTATCCTAATGAGATTACTCTTGCTATCATCTTCACAAGCATGAAGACCTAAAATATGAGGTATGCAAAATTTGTGCATGGCAAATCACTTTAAAAATGAACTTGTGTCTAACTACATGTTCATCTCCTCTTCTTTAAAGGATGTCCATAGCAGAACCTACAAAATTAATCAAACCTACCAACTAATAATATCATAACCATTATGGCATTTCAATGTCAAACATATACAAGTTATCACATATCAAGAGAACATCAGTTTCCCCGAAAAGCACTTCCAAAGTTTCTCCTTGAGGTTAAGAATTCTCAATGTTTAAGAACAGGAGTAATGATGAAACTGTACCAAACCATGTTCCAATTCCAAGCGCTATATGCTGTGTATAGGCCTTTCTTTTGTGTATGCCAAGGGGTTTGACATAACACCCATGGAGTACATGAACCACTTTCTTCAGATGAAGAAAATCTTTTATATCACCTACAGTGTCGAGGATATATAAAACTTAACTAAAATGCCAACCTTTGAGCTTTGTCCATGATTAAGAGCTCCTTAATTTTGAGCCTCAAAGGTAGCCAAAGCAATATGTAAGATATTAACATGAACCTCCAAAATTGTGAAGCAGAAGGATAGAAGACTCGAGGTACTAGTGTTCCTCCAGTGTGTAATTGCATCGAGTGTTGTTCTCCCGGGATTGGTAATTTAACCAATGGAGAATGACAAATTCACTTACAAGGGTTTACCTGTAAGTGACACTCACTCACAAGGGTGTACTTGTGGTGGTGAGTGGCCCAGATAAGCATCGGGAAGACCTTCTCCAAGATATGGCCTAGGGAGAAGGATACATTTACTTCCAGGGTAAATGGGCCCAGGCATAGTCCTTACTTTCAGGAGTTTACCTGTGGACTCGAGGTGCTTGAGGTGCTTACGTGTGTCAGATAGCATCGAACATCATTCTCCCAAGATTGGTAGTTTAACAGGTGGAGAATGGCAGATTCACTCACAAGGGTTTACTTGTGGTGACATTCACTCACAAGGGTGTGCTTGTGGAGGTGAATGGTCCAGGTGTGGTCCTCATTGAAACTCGAGGTGCTAGACACAGTTGTGTGGAGATGGATCATCAATATGGCTCATGAAGAAACTTTTCTATGACAGAAAAAATCCAAGTATGGAAAATGTCTCCATCGTTGAGAGGGAGTGTTGAAGTTTTGCAATTTCGGGCAGTCATTCTCCATATGAAAATACAAAGAAACCAATATAAAAGACCTTGGAATGCACTAAAAATAAATAAATGACAAGACCAAGTGGCCCATTGGAACATTTGTAAAGGATACAAAAGAAATAAAATAAAGTTAAAGGACAAAAATGACAAGTCGGCCCTGCCAGTAAAATAAGGTGACTTGATTAGTATAAATAAATGCAAGTTCATTTCATTATTATACATTCACTCAACTCCTCAGCCAATGCACAAGTCTAGTAGCAAATGCAGTAGCAGTTCCAAGGAATTCTTCAAGGAGAATCTTAGCAGTGGTTTTTGGTGATGCGTTATCTTTGTTCAGTGATGTGCCATGCTTGAGGGTTCTTCCCCACACTAGGGCGCAACTTTCTATGTGCTTGGATTATGGTGATGTGTTTGTGAACTTGGATTAAATTTCTTATAGACAAAAGTTTGTTGGGCTTTTCCCCAAAATTTAGGTTTTCCCAGGATAAATCTTGTGTCTATTGTGCATGGCTATCTCTCTGTTATTTTTTTATTTCCACTACAATTTTATTTCAGTTAAAATTTTCGGTGTGTAATTATTCTATGATAACAGGGGCATTGAAATCTATTTGAAATCATAAGGTAATAATTATCAGATCTAGAAATTAGAAAAATCAACATGCTTGAGGTTAGCTAAGTATGAAAGTATTACATGTAGTTCTCTTACCTAGTTGGGGCCAATAAGGTATTGCACTACTGCCATAACAACATCTTCCTTGTAGAAAGCTTAATTATCATAATTCTCACCTTTATTTGTTTTGTTTTGTCACTGCAATGAATGAACATAACTAAGAATCTACCAACCATCTTTTGTGAGGCAATGTCTCAATATGATTTTATAACCTCGATTTGAAGGTAGCATTTGGGGAAATGCCCATCGTTGGAAGGTAAATTTGTCTCATGACAATCAATTTCACATATGAATAAATTACCTAAAACCGTTATAAAATATTGTACTTCATATACATTTAAGCTAAACTGTATTTAAATTGATTTCATGATGGATGTGTTTCAATGGATGGCATATGAAAACCTTTATAGACTCTGCACTTGTAGGCACTCTTTGTTTTATAAACTTTGTAGTTTAAACATTTTACTTTCTGAACATTTTCCAGGTAAATTTTTTGGATCAATTTTGCCCAAAATTCAGCCAAAAATTTAGAAGAATTGCTGGAATTGCAGATATCAGTTGCTGAGATTGCACAACCATGGTGCAATGGGAGTTTTTGAGGACACTTAATCCAGTTATGCATTCAAAAATGCAATTTAAGCAATTAAAATTGCAATATCACCAACAATTACATAGCCAGAATCTGGTGATGATTACCAGAAAAAGTCCAAAAAATAGAATCTATAGACTTATCCTAAACTTTGTAGTTTGAACATTCTACAACATAACGGTATTAACTTGTGCAACCACGAGGAAAGATTGAAATTATCAAGACCTAAACCCAATCGCATGACAACGACACCTGTGGGAAGAACAATACAACAACATAGGATAAGTGGCTGTGGTATTCGTAAATCCTACAGGTTTGTAATATTTGTTTTTACTGATAGTCATGTTGAAAAAAAAAAAATAGTTTAGCTGACTCGGGTTAAATGCTGTTATATTTGGATTTTGACCTCTCCAACAACAAATAGACCTTAATCAATTCAGATGCAGCTTAGCCCGAAATTAACCTAATTATGCTTGTGTACCCACTATTTATCCATATTTGATATGCTTCTCCCTTAAACCTGTACTGCTCAATTAGAATCTTCATCTCAAGCAGAGACTACATTGACTGGAGGACTTGACTTTCCATCATACATTAGAGTATGTGTATTTTCTAGTTATTGGCACCATCAGGAAGATTAAGCATTCATCGAGATCCTGTTGTTACAGCACTGGTAAAACTGTTTGTTTGAGCTTTAAGTTGTTGGAGCTTTTCATATTCCCATATACACTATAACATTATCAGGTATTCAGGATCTGTGGTTAATTTCACAATAACTTATGCTTAAGGAACAAATCTAAGCCAATAAGAGTTGAGGTTTTTCTATAGTTATTCAACTGAAAAACATTATGGCATTTATAGTGTAAGGCCCAGTCCCAAAACTGAGCCAACGGTGTATAATGATAACCCTCTTGGTGTTAACATTGAAACCCTTCTTCAGTAATTGATTGTTATTTCATAATGTTGAATAGCTAGGTTTTATCTGGTTGAAATCTTTACTCAGAATAAGGGAATCACTATAGTGAAACCTATTTCAGTTCGTCGTAAACTCCAATAAAAAACTTGAGAGACAGACTCATGAACAATGATGCTAGATCTAGCTTTAAAGGAGCTGATGCTTCTACGAAGAAGCCATACTTTCGTACATTAGCCCACAAAATATAGAATACCAGATAAAAGATTTAAAATATTGCTTTGCTACCAAAACTAACCAAGAATACCTGACAGACACATCAGTAATGATTTATGGTATTAATCAACAAAGAACACCATCATAAATGATATTTGAAATTAAACTATAGACATTACATAAACATTCTGGGTAGCCATTCACCATATTTCAATAATAGATTCATTGGCTTTTTGAATTGCATCAACTGATCAGCATGCAAAATTGTAATGAAACAAAAAAACAAACACCAAAACTACAATATAAACATTTATGGTCTCTAAATGGTGTGTGGCTACTAAATTCAACCAATCACTAGGGAGAGAGCAAGGGTGCATCTTCAGTCGGATTATTCTCAAAGATTTCTAAATTGGATGTTTCAGGTGCCTCGTCAAACATGTTAAATATATTGTACCCTCAACAGTATAACCGTACACTGCCAGCTGTACTGGACAATTGTACTTTCTATTTCTGTCTTGCTTTGAGCATATATAAGCTCAACTATTTCCTATTGTTAGGAGGACTTCTGAATCTCTTCAGAACTCTTTTTTACTTCTTCATACATTTGAATATACTATTCTTTTCTCTCTGCATTTCTCTTTGCTCCACAATTTATCATGGTATCAGAGCTTCAGCAGTAAGTCTCTTCACACAGTCAGGAGAGCAACACGATCCTCACAGCGCAGAGCTTACACGCATCTTAAGAGCACACGACACAGTTTTTTCACAAGGCTTGGAGAGCTGGCCATAATACTCTTTAAAGATCGTAGTAACAAGCTTGCGGAGGAAGCAGAGCGTACAACGCCGAAAGATTCTGGACGAAGAGAACGCAGAAGAGGAAACCCTAAATATTCTTGCAAACTTTTCAAGAATCGTCAAAGATTGACGAAGAAAACCCAGAGGAGGCAGGAAATTTTAGAGAACTCGAAAATTTCCCTCATATCTGTTAAAGATTGAAGCACAGAATGAAGAATTCGTGAAATTCTTTCAAATCTTTGAAAGATTCACGAATCTTTTCTTCCACAGGAGAAATTCCGTTAAATTCGGGATAGAACGCATCTCAGGCGCAAAGAACAGTCACTGAAGCCGTGAAATTCGTCCTGCGAACGGTTCCAAGGCGGGAAACCAGACCAGAAGGGACGAGGAGAGCGCGGAAAAGGCGAAAGCGTTTCAGCCGTCAGATCTTGAACAAAGGACCGACAGTCGTTAGATCAGCAAGAATTTGCATGACGATTAGTCGTGTGGAGCGCACAAGAGGTTTTTTCACTTGAGAAATCTCGACGTCACCTTGACCGTCCGATCAAGAGACACGTGGAGAGATCCTATCTCATCGCAAAATCGGGAATCAGGAGTTGGACGAGCGAAAGAGTCTGCTCTCCAAAAACTC
>ML778830.1:1105221-1167573 GCA_009831015.1 Picea engelmannii | reverse complement strand
CCTTAGAGGAAAAAAAGTCTTCAAGATTCATTGGAGCAACAATATTTATCCCATGACTTTGGGGATTTCTTGTGGATTTCAAATTTGGAGTGAAAATATTGATCCTGTGATGCAGACCCCTGACCCTCAGGCTGGGATCCACATAGGATCCTTTATCCTTGAATCCGCAGAACTGAATTAGTTCTTTTGGGCCCTCATCGAAACCCCACAAATTCGATCCACATGTCCTTTGCCAAAAACCCCACCTACGCAAACATGCACCAGGCTTGAGTTTTCACCTCTTTCTCACCGACCCTGAAACACATTGCTCTCTCGATCCAAAGGTCCTAGCTGTATCGAGATTTCGGTAGGCAAGAGTTTGAAATGCAATGACCTAAACCATTGCCTCCTCTAACTTTCAAACCCTGAAATTTCGAAATGCCGAAAAGGGGTTTTATTCCTCTGAATGATTTTGGGATTTAGTGTTATCACAAGTCGAGACTCCATGGCTCCCGACTCCTGGCCTCTCGAACACTTGGGTCCCGAAATGCTGAAATGATGGTCCACGTCAAAGCGCTACTGGATTTTGAGATTCAGGAAGCCGCGATGCAAGCGTTCCTCCTGTTCTCTCTCTTTCCAATCCCCGGTGTCTGAATCCCTGAATTCCCGAAATGCTGAAATTTACCCATGACCATGGTCAACTTTTTTGAGATTTCAAAATTTGTGATCCCGCAATTTCGACTACAAATGGTTCTTGGTCCTTCGATCTCCCAGACCCCAAAATGCTGAAATGCCAAACTCCGAAATGGTTTCTTCCTCTGTGACACAACCTTTCTCCAAGGACACGTCGCATTTCACAACTTCAGGGTTTTCAATGCAAAGTTCCCCAGCTCCTTGTCATCGGGATTTCTGAAATGCCAAACCCCGAAATGCCAAAATGTCGAAATCCCACTCCAAATGGTTTCAACAGCTCCTGGTACTTCTCATCCAATGGCTCACGATATTTCTCATTTATTCTATGAAGTGTCTCCACCATCTGTTTCAGCTCTTCCACTATGTCACCTCTATGGGTGTAACCTCTGTGTAGTTTTCCCTGATCTTGTGACCAGCAGTTATCTGTGCTACTGATCCAACGGTAGTTGTTACTTCTTCCTAAGCATGCACTTCTTCCCTTCCTCTTGGAAGATTTTAAAAGTTTCAAAGGCCTCGGGCATTTTTTCCTCTGCGAGCTCAATTACTTTAGATATCGCCTACGTTCCAGGAATGTTATCCCTCATAAGATTTGTTCAATTTGAAACCTCAAAGGTTTCACGACCTTTGCACTCCTTACAGGGTCTCTGCACACAACTGTGTTATCCATCTTGAGCTTTATTTACTTGAGCCTCTAGGGGACTCACCCTTCTGTGTCCTCAAAGGGAAATCTGGTGTCCTCCTGACAACCTTCTTCTCAAGCCTTCCTTGTTGGCTTAACAGAGTATTCAGTAACTCTGTGAGTGTATCTCTTTGACACTTCTCTTCCCTAACAAACTCAAAAAGAGTCCTTCTGTGCACTCTATGAAACTTCTCGATGTCCTCCTGGCATAGTTTCACAGAACTTCAGACATTCTCTCTTCCTTGAACTCAAAATAGAGCTCCTCCTGTGCACTCCTTGCACTCGCTCGATGCCCTCCTGGCGGAGCTCTACAAAACCTTCAATGATTCTGTTATCTATGTGCCTTCCTCTGCACAATCTTACCTCCAAGGTGTTCAAAAGCCTTGAGGTTTCTCCCTGGGTCTAATACTTCCTCTGGTGCGTCCTCTTGGCACAACTCTATCCAAATTCTGCAGAATTCAAAAGTGCATTCTATGCAGTGGCTCAATGCATCTCGTGCATTTGCTCAATGCCCTTCTAATAGAGCCTTTACAGAATTCTCAGCAATTCTGCTTCTCCTCTCTGTGCTCTCATCTGCACAGTTCTCCCTTCAAGTTGTTCAACAACCTTGAGGCATCTTCCTTGAGTCAATAAATTTAGCTGGCACACCCTCCTGGCATGTCTTTGTATGAAATTCTGCAGAATTCAGAAGTGCACTCCTTGCACTGGCTTACAGAACCCACAGTATTCTATCATGCAACCTCTTGCATGAAACCACAAAGAACCCAAACTTGAAAATCCAAGAACTCAACAGATAGGGAAATTTATCTATCCCTGCAAATGCACCTCTAACATACATCTACAACATATCATCAACACATAAAGACATTCATCAACATACACAGAATAACATGCAGGAAAAACTGCTCTGATTGTATCAGTATGAAATGCCTCTTTTCAATGTGTTCGATCTTGGACTGCAACAGAGTCTCAGATCTCCTCTCCTCTCCCTATTCTCTCTCTAGTCTTCTCTATCTCTGTACTCTTCTTCCTACCAACTAACTAGATACAAAGAAGATATTTATTTACAAAGAGGGGCTCCTCGAGCTCTTCCCTCCATCCTCACCAACTCTCATTAATTACAATGAATTACATTGAAAGGGCCATCTAATCTGAATTGGATCTATATCCCCATCAACATGTCAGCCATTAAAGGTGACAATGACTACATCCTTCTCAAAGGCACAGCCTGGCTCTACCATCCTTACAAACATTTAATACATTTTCAAAATTTGAAAACGAGAGGGTTGTGCCTCTCTCCTTCCATTGAATGTGCGCTTGATGTGATGGCTGGATGGTGCTTAGCTGGCTTGGAGATATGCTCATGCATCATTCTCCTCGACTGTGAAAATTTCATGAGCTCCTGCTCATGAGATTCCCAGCACGGCTATCGAAATCCTCCTGGATCCCAAACAGTTCTTTCGAGTTGTCCTGCTCCATTTCCTTGTTGTTGTTGTTGCTGCTGCCCTGCTGTTATGGCAGGTTCTCCTCTGCTCATATTCCTTTTGCTGATTGCTTCTTGTGATGACCTCAACATCAGCCTCTTGATCTCCTCAATCACCTCATCCAACTTCTCCCATGGTCTGCTCTCCTTTTCCAGCCTACTCCGTTGCACTTCTTCCCTACAAATAGGTAGATCATCCCAATTGCCTAGACTATCTTCTTCCAACTTATCCTGTCAGATGTGAAAGCTTTTCACCATCACCCTTTTCTCTAGGGATTCCAATTCTTCACACAGAACAACAAAGTCTATGCTTTCTGTTTCCTCTTCTTCTTCTTCTTCTCCTTCTGCAGCTCCCAGTACTGCACTGATCTCCTGTTCAGCTTCCTGGCTGAACAGTTTGAGCCATTTTGTTGAATTCTCCTCCTTTTCGCCTTGGGAAAACATTAGTGTCTGCTCCATGTATTCCTCCATGACAGTCTTTTCTGGCTGTCTTTCTTCTGTTGCTACATCTGCAAGGCATTCTCTGGCCTCAAATGGGTTGCTTGGTAGGAATACTTCAATTCCCCCAATGATTAGAATTCTCTTTTGGTTCTCTCCTATCAGCACTCCTTGCTGATATGAACTCTCCTCTAATTTCATGAGACTTTTAGATATCTCATATCTTTCCCCTTGCCCACCTAGCAAATTGAAAATTCACTTCTACC
This sequence comes from Picea engelmannii, assembly GCA_009831015.1. NCBI lineage: Eukaryota > Viridiplantae > Streptophyta > Pinopsida > Pinales > Pinaceae > Picea > Picea engelmannii. The sequence goes on along the minus strand of ML778830.1, from coordinate 1,164,035 downwards.
CACCTGGTAGTTTATAAGATTAATTGATCCCATCTCCATCAACACTCCTTGCTGGCTCGAACTCATTCCTGAGTTCATGAGACTTTCAGACAGTATCATCTGCTCTCCCTTGCCCACTTGGAAATATGGGATTTTTTCTCTGCCCACCTAGAAGTTTACGAGATCTTCAGCTAATCTCATACCATTTCCCTCCTGGAAATATGAATTTCCAATGTTGTCCTCCTGACAGTCTATGAGATCCTCCAACGGTCTCATCTCATTTCCCACCTGGAAATTGGAGACGTCACCTGGAAATGAAATGGTTGATTCCTCCATGACACAGCCCTGCTCCAAGGAGACGTCACATTTCACAACTTTGGTTTTTTCAGTGCAAAGTACCCCAGCTCCTTGTCATCGAGATTTCTAAAATGTCGAACCCTGAAATGCTGAAATGTCGAAATCCCACTCCAAAGGGTTTCAGTGGCTCCTGTTGCTTCTCATCCGATGGCTCACGACATTTTTCACTTCTTCTACGAAGTGTCTCCACCATCCATTTCAACTCTTCCACTACGTCACCTCTACGGGTGTAACCCCTGCATAGTTTTCCCTGATCTTGTGACCAACGGTTATCTATGCTATTGATCCAACGGTAGATGTTACTCCTTCCTGAGCATGCGCTTCTTCCCTTCCCCTTGGAATATTTTCAAAGTTTCAAAGGCCTCAGCCTTTGCTTCCTTTGCGAGCTCAATTAGTTTGGATATTTCCTGCGTTCTAGGAACACTATCCCTCCTGAGCTTTGTTCACTCTGAAACCTCAAAGGTTTCACGACCTCTACACTCCTTGCAAGGTCCCTGCACACAACTATGTTATCTGTCCTGAGATTTATTCACCTGAGCCTCTAGGGGACTCACCCTTCTATGTCCTCAAAGGGAAATCTAGTGTCCTCCTGATGACTTTCTATTGAAGCCTTCCTTGTTGTCTTAACAGAGTATTTAGAAACTCTAAGAGTGTCTCTCTTTGACACTTCTCTTCCCCAACAAAACTCAAAAATATTCCTTCTATGCACTCTATGCAACTTCTCAATGCCCTCCTGGCGAAGTTTCGCAGAACTTCAAACGTTCTTTCTTCCCTGAACTTGAAATAGATCTCCTCCTGTGCACTCCTTCCACTCGCTCGATGCCCTCCTAGCAGAGCTCTATAGAACCTTCAGTGATTCTATTATCTATGTGCCTTCCTCTGCATAGTCTTACCTCCAAGGTGTTCAACAACCTTGAGGTTTCTCCCTAGGTCTAATACTTCCTCTGGTGCACCCTCCTAGCACAACTCTGTCCAAATTCTGTAGAATTCAGAAGTGCATTCTATGCACTGGCTCAATGCATCCTGTGCATTTTCTCAATGCCCTCCTGGCAGAGCCTTTATAGAATTCTCAGCAACTCTGCTTCACTTCTCTGTGCTCTCCTTTGCATAGTTCTTCCTTCAAGGTGTTTATCAACCTTGAGGCTTCTTCCTTGAGTCAATGACTTCAGCTAGTGTTCCCTCCTGGCACGTCTTTTTCTGAAATTCAACAGAATTCAGAAGTGCACTCCTTGCACTGGCTTATAGAACCCACATTATTCTGTCATGCAACCTCTTGCATGAAACCACAAAGAACCCAATACTGAAAATCTAAGAACTCAACAGATAGGGAAATCTATGTATCCCTGCAAATGCACCTATAACATACATCTACAACATATCATCAACACATAAAGACATTCATCAACATATAGAGAATAACATGCAGGAAAAAATGCTTTGATTGTATTAATATGAGATGTCTCTTTACAATGTGTTCGATCGTGGTCTGCAATAGAGTCTCGTCTCTCCTCTCCTCTCCCTATTCTCTCTCTATTCTTCTCTATCTCCTTACTCTTCTTCCTACCAACTAACTAGATACAAAGAAGATCTTTTTTTACAAAGAGGGTCTCCTCGAGCTCTTCCCTCCATCCTCATCAACTCTCATTAGTTACAATGAATTACATTGAATGGGCCATCTAATCCGAATTGGATCTAGATCCCCATCAACATGTCATCCATTAAAGGTGAAACTAACTACAGCCTGCTCAAAGGAATGACTTGGCTCTACCAGCCTTACAAACATTTAATACATTTTCAAAATTTGAAAATGAGAGGGATGCGCCTCTCTCCTTTCATTGAATGTGCGCTTGATTTGCTAGTTGGTTGGCACTTAGCTAGCTTGGAGCGACGCTCCTGCATCATCCCGTGATCTTAAAATAGATTCTCATTTTGGATTTCTTTAATGGAAATAACATATCCTATATTGGATCTTGGAGGTTTAAATATAGTTAATATTATCCTTTTCTATGTTGGATTACTGAGAGGGGGGGTGAATCAGTAATAGTGTAATTATAATCCTTTTTCTCCAGAAAATCCAAGTGTTATATCAATGCAGAATTGTTATCCAATAATGAGCAATAAGAAATGAACAATCACACACATACACAATACACCAGTGTTTTACGTGGAAACCTAAATCGGGAGAAAACCAAGGAATTCTTTTTCTTATATGTATTGAAGAATTACATTCATTGGAAGCACCAACTTCCTTTTTTTTCCAGCTACAACTGCAAGGAGGCTCCAACCCCCTAGTTTCTGACTCTACAACCTGAGGGAAGCTCCAACTCCCCAATTCTCTAGCTACAACCAAAAGGAGGCTACAACCCCCTATGTTCTCTGGCTACAACTGGAAGGTGGCTACAACCACCTGTCCTTGCCCTGTCCAACCACCCTGAAGTATAAATAGAATGACGAAACCACTGTCAATCTGTCACTGTGAAATATATTGTTGTACAACTATAACAACCTATACCAATGACCTGTATCCAATCTATACAATTACCCTATAATCAATTTGTACCTGAACTGAACATGTATCTACAAAAATTACAATAGATACACAACCTGTAGTGTTGCAGCCCGTGTATGTACTCACCCTATCTGTTATGCAGCCCACGTATGTATGCTACCAAACTGTTATGTAGCCTGCATATGCCTTCTGAAAACTAGGGTTTCCTTTTCTTGAAAACTTCTGACCTTCTGTAACTTCTTTCACATAGATCTGTAACATGTCAATGTATCTAGACTGTAACTGTACCCTGTGTATGAATCCTCTTATATAACCTTTACTTAAGGAAAGTATGTCTCTCTCTAGTCATGTGTCATATAGGTATGTGTAATCATGAACAAGTATAATATACCTCACATGATCTTAGTCATCAACCCCATTCTGATATTCAGTCTCTCAATGCATCAACTACTACACAAATACAAGCTCTCCACCATGTACCATAAAAACCCTTAGCCATATGCCAAGAAATACAAGATGTGCTTCAAAATAAGTATCAATGATGAACATGCCAGAACTATAATTCTGTAGATCTAAATTATGCAGAAGATCACATGTAGCCAATAGTCTTTCTAGAGAGAATCCTCAAATTTCCATTTCCATTCCTCATGCATATATCAAAATCCAACTATTCATAGAAATAAGACATACCTTTTGAACCAATGGAAGGATCTAATGTATCTGATCACTTTAGACCGTCCAGGGAGCTTGATCTTAGAATCTAGGACCTTTGCATCTTCATCTTCTCAAGTTTCCATGACTTTATCAGCATGCACGCTCCTTATACATAGACATCCCGCATATACGCACCCTATACATAGACAAGCCGCATGGATATAATGTAGTGTATGCACCCTATACAGAGACAACTCACGTATACACACCCTATACACAGAAAGCCCGAGTATGCACCAAAAAATAGGGTTTTCTGTAAATCCAAGAATTTCTCCTTCAACCCTTCGTGATACCTCAAACATTCTCTACTTCAAATGTATTCACAAGTATCTACAATAATCTTTACACAAGAAAATAGATATACAATATGTACAAGTGTGTTTTATGAGTGAACTTTGTCTCTTATTTATATCGTCATGTAGCCTTACACTTTCCTTATTTTAGGGCTTCTCCATTTAATATAATTTCTTTTTGCAAAGCACTTTGACTCTTGGGGGCTTCTATAAGACTCATGAGGGTTCTCCAACTTAATATGGTCATAACTCTCTAACCGTGAGGAGTTATGTGACGTTCCACATACCACCAAAAATGACATGACAAGCACTATCCATCTAGGATAGTTTCACTCACAAATTTACTATTATTCATCTCATTATTCCTCAAATAATCACGGGTTATATCAATCCGCAAAGCATCTTCCCATGACGACTTTTACCATAAGGGGACCACTTTGGAGTTCATCCATTTTTACTTCTTATCAACCATCACAAGATGATAATGAGTCATCTTTACATCAAACAATCTTGGGTCCATTACCCAAACCTTTTTCTACAAGGCTTTCTTCAAGGGTCGACATCAATGACAACCAACCTTAATCAATAATCTCCCGCTTTGGCATTGATGGAAACACTCTGATGAAATACTGAAATCATATCACTCATGCTCCCCATGGAACCATGCCTCTATCCTCTATATCTGAAAAATATGCTTCCCATGGAACCATGCCTCTGTCCTATGCCTCTGTCCTCTGCATCTGATAAATATCTCCCCCTTTTTCATAAATGGAAAAGGTATATTTCCATTTGGGGTTTCTCCCCCTGACTAAACTATCCTCTTATGGTTCTTCCACATGTAAATCTAAGACATATAAGATAAGAATTCAAAAATCATTCATTTTGGAGTAGATATAACTCTAAGTCTTTGGCGAATATATTCAAACTATTCTCGTCGAAGTGGTTTTGTGAAGATGTATGCCACTTGTTCTTTTGTTCCCACATACTCAACTCTGATATTCTTTTCTGCAATTTATTCCCATATAAAGTGATATTTGATTGGAATGTTCTTTGTCTTGGAGTGCATAACTGGGTTCTTAGAGATACTGATGGTGCTTGTATTATCACAATATACTAGAATGGGCTCATCATACTCAACCTGTATATCAGTCAGAGTTTGTTTCATCCAAAGAACATGTGTACAACATGAAGTTGCTGCAATATACTCTGCCTTGACTGTAGATAGAGATATTGATGATTTTTTCTTTCTTAGCCATGATATTAAACACTCACCCAAGTATAACGTTGCTCCATTTGTGCTTCGTCAGTCATCAATCCAACCTGCCCAATCTGCATCTGTGTAGGAAATAAGTGATATATCCTTTCCTTTTGGATACCATAATCCAAACTCTTTTGTTCCTTTGAGATATCTAAGAATCCTCTTCACTACTAACACATGTGACTCCTTTGGTGCTACTTGAAATAGTGCCACTTGTCCAAATGCCTGCATTACATTTGGTCTGGATGTTGTCACATATATTAGGCTTCCATTTATTGTCCTTTATTGCCTCTGATATGTAGACTTCGAATTATCATCTTTTCTCAACTTGCAACTGGTTTGCATGTGTGTGATAACTGGTTTGCAATCTTCCATTCCGAACCTCTTTAACATTTCTGTGATATACTTGGTTTGAGAAATAAATATTCCATGGTTTCTTTGATGTATCTGAAGTCCCCAAAATAAGGATAGTTCTCGAAGTAATGACATTTCAAATTCATTCTGCATATCTTTTTCAAATTTTCAGCTTAACCTGTCATCATCACTACCAAAAATAATATCATCAACATAAACTTAAATTAATAAAATATTACCTTGACTTACCTTGATGTAGAGGTTGTTGTCTGCACTTCCTTTTCTGAACCCTACCTATTGCAGATACTTATCTAGTCTAGAGTACCATGCTCTAGGAGCCTATTTTAGACCATATAAGGCCTGATTTAATTTACACACATAATCTATGTTCTCTGACAATTGAAATCCTTCCGGTTGTTCAATGTACACTTCTTCTTCAAGTTCCCCATTCAGAAAAGATGATTTTACGTCCATCTGATATACTTTAACATTTTTGTAGCATGCATAGGCTAAAAGAAATTGGATTGCTTCCATTCTAGCAACTGGGGCAAATGTCTCTTCAAAGTCGATTCATTCAATATGTGCATATCATTTACATACCAATCTACATTTGTTCCTTGTAACTTGTCCATATTCATTTAATTTATTCCTGAAAACCCATTTTGTGTCGATCACATTCTTATTCTTTGGTCTTGGATCCAGTTCCCAAGTGTCATTTTTCTCTATTTGATACAATTCTTCATTCATGGATTTATTTGAAAATGCATCCTTGTTGGCTTGTTCAAAATAGTTTGGTTCAATTATAGATAAGAGTGTTAGGTGTGTTTGTTCTGGTGAATTGATTTTTCTTCTAGTCTCAACTCCTGCATCTTTTTTTCCAATAATCTGATCTGAAGGATGATTTTTTTGTACTCGTTTGCTAGGTGTCTTTGGAGATACTTGCCGGATTTTTTCCTTTGTTTCTATCGGATTGTCTTCATCTTCCTATTCTAATTCATCTTATACTTCTTCTTCCTTGAAAATTTGTTCCATTGATTTGTTTTCTTTTCCCTTTGATTCTGGTCTGCTTGTTTCATCAATTGTTATGTTGATGCTTTCCACAAATTTGTTCAATATTAGATTGTAACACTTCTATGGTTTCCTTGTACTTGAGTAAAAAACAAGTACTCCTTTGTCCACATGAGAGTCAAACTTTACCATTCTACCATCTTCTCTTTTGATGTAGCATTTTCTTCCAAAAACTTTGAAGTGCTTCGCATTTGATGGTCTTCCTTTCCATAGTTCGTAGGGATTTTTATCAGTGTTGTTTATGAGCATTACTTTGTTTTGAATGTGAATTATTGTATGTACTACCTGTTTCCAAAATATATGTGTCAATTTTGAATCCATTAGCATTGTTCGAGCCATTTTCTGTACTGTCCTGTTCTTTCTTTCAACAACTCCATTTTGTTGAGGTGTCCTAGCAACGAAGAATTGCCTCTTTATTCCATGACTGCCATAGTAGTCCATAAATTCCTTTGATGTGAACTCTCCTCCATTATCAGATCTCAATCATTTGATTCTTGAATCCATCTCATTTTCAACCATTTCCATGTAGATATTGAAGTTTTCAAAAGCTTATGACATGTTCTTGAGAAAGTAAACTGTTCTTGTATAATCATCAACTAATAACATAAAGTATCTCTCACCTTTTAATCCCTTTGTCATAGTTGGTCCAACTAGATCAATATGCAGAATTTCCAGTGGTCTTGTTATTGAATATTGCTTTGATTTGAACCTGGTCTTTGTTTTCTTTTCTTATTGACAATGCTTTCATAAAGTGTTGGTTGGTTTTGTGATCTGGGGTATTTCTCTGACTGCTTCTCTTTTGCTAACTTTGACAAGGTTATCAAAATGCATGTGATCCATTCTTTTGTTCCATGGACAACTTTCATCTTCCTTTCCTAGACAACACTTTTCATTTCCAATTTCACTTAACACATATATGTTGTTTGAAGTTCTTCCAGCTGTATCGACCAATTTACATGAACCTTCTCTTCTTATCTCAAACTTTTGTGAATTGAAAGTAACTTTATGACCTTGGTCACACATTTGACTCACACTTCGAAGATTATGTTTCATATCTTCTACTAGTAGAACATTTTGTGCCTTTTTATTCTTGTTCTCAATTTAGACTATGCCTTCTCCAATGATTTTGGATGAATTATCATTTCTGAAGGAGACTGATATGTTTCTTTCCTTTCTCAATGTCAACATACCAACCATGTTTCTTCTTCTTAGATTGTAGAGAGACTCTGCATTACTCATTGCTATACTGATCTGGCTTTCTTATCCATGTCATTTTGTGAGGTTCTTGTCTGTGACTATTGTTATTCTGTTGAGGTTCTTTATGAGGGACTGCCATTCTACAATGTTTGGCCACATGTCCAAAATTTTTACATTTGTAACATTCCACTTCAGTGCTCAAAGATTCAAACCTATTGTAACTTCTTCTTTGTGTTTCACTAGGTATTCTTGAGTAACCCTTTTGTGTATGACTCTCAATTTTTTTATTGTTCCTATTGTTAGCTCTTCAGTTCACAGCTTTATGTCCAAAATTATTACATGCATAACATAAACCAAAAAATATAGTTTGATACCTGGGAGTTGAAGATCTTCTGAAAGAAGGTAATCTTATGAATCCTTCTTATTCTTGAGGCCTATCTGTCTGTTGTTTATTCTGAAATATGAATCTTCTCGATGGAGGAGCGTCCCTATAATCTTCCTTGTATATCTTCCTATCCCATTTGATTGTTTTTGCATAGCTCTTTCGATTTGTTTCTTTCTCTGTTGTTTTGGAGGTTGATCCCTTTTTTGATTGATTGTATCCAAGTCCAGACTTGTCAAGATGATATTTTTACTACTGATGATGTCATCCAGAACTTTTGAGCTATTCTGCATATTTTTCTTTTGAATATCCTTTCTCAGTGTGACAATCTTTGCTTCCAAGTTTCCAATGATTTTGTTTGTTTCTTCTAGTTGTTCTTTGAGTGCTTCTTCAATTATTTTATCTTCTTCTATTTGAACCTTCAATCTTGTGATCATTTGTTCTAGTTCTTGAGTGTGCTTTTTCTTGTCTAGTTCTGCTTGTAGTTTCTTGTTTTTCTTCTTTTATCTTCTGATAACTTCTATGGCACACATTAATTCTTCTCGATAGTCAACTTATGCCTCTTCAATTTATTATTCAACTTCTTCATATCCTTATTTGGCTTATTCATATTCCTCTTCAGAGTCTTCTTTGTCAAAATGTTTTACTTCCATGAATAGAGATCTTCCTGTATCACTGTCACTAATTTCATCTTCATCTCATGATGAGATATCTTCTTTGATGCATAATCTTTTCTTGAAATCTTTGTTTGTAGTTATTTTGCCTTTATATGTGTCTTTGCCTTTTGATTAACCTTCATCATTTCTCTCTTTCTTATGAGGACATTTGTTAGCAAAATGACCAATACCATCACAATTAAAACAAATTAAAAGAAGCTTACCTCTATTCCTACCATTGGTTCCCTTGTTCAGTATTTTGACGAAGTTGGCCACTTCTTCATCATCTTCTGAGACATCGTTGTTGCTTCTATATTCTTCTTGTTCCTTTTTATTTTGCTTTGATCTTTTGGATGCTTTGAAGGCTGCTTGTTTTACATCTAGATTTTCCTGTTCAGTTCACATTTCAGATGTTGTGAAGATTCCATGCAATTCGTCCATGCTTATTGAATTCAGATCCTATATTTCTTCTAGTGCTGATATCTTAGGGTTGAATCTCATAGGAAGAGATCTTAGTACCTCTTGAACAATTACATATTCTTCGATTTATTCTCCCAATCCTATGATTGAATTCACCATTTCGTCAACTCTTAAGAAATAGGCTGCAATATTCTCATCTTCCGTCATTTTTAGTTGTTTGAAATGACCTCTGTAAGTTTGAAGTTTTGTTGCTTTGACTTTTGTATCTCCATAAATATTTCGAGGCTTGTCCAAAATCTCTTTAGTGGATTTACAATGTGAAACTTTGGTGAATATTGTTTCACTGAGACCATTCAAAAGCTATTTTGTATCTTTGGAATTATTCTGACCAAGTTTCAATTTATAATCAGTAATAGTGTAATTATAATCATTTTTCTCAAAATAATCCTAGTGTTATATCAATTTATAATTATTATCCAATAAAACAACAATAATAAATGAACAATCGCACACATACACAGTCCATGTGTTTTACGTGGAAACTCGAATCGGGAGAAAACCACCGAATATTTTTTCTTATATGTCTTGAAGAATTACATTCGTTGGAAGCACAAAATTCCTTTGTTTTCCAACTGCAACTGGAAGGAGGCTCCAACCCCCTAGTTTCTTAGGCTACAACCTGAGGGAAGCTCCAAATCCCCAATTCTCTAGATACAACCAAAAGGAGGCTACAACCCCCTAAGTTCTCTGGCTACAACCACCTGTCCTTACCCCATGAAACCGCCCTAAAGTATAAGTAGAATAATGGAACCACTGTCAATCTGTCATTGTGAGATATACTTCTATACAACTGTAAAAACTTGTACCACTGACCTGTATCCAATCTGTACAACTACCCTATAATCAATCTGTACTTGAACTAAACATGTATCTACAAATATTACAACATATACATGACCTGTATTGTTTCAGCCCACGTATGTACATTCCCTATCTGTTATGCAGTCCGTGTATGTACACTACCAAACTGTTATGCAGCCTGTGTATGCCTTCTCAAAACTAGGTTTTCCTTTTCTTGAAAACTTCTTACTTTCTGTAACTTCTTTCACATAGATCTATAACTTGTCACTATATCTAGACTGTAACTGTACCTTGTGCATGCATCCTCATATATAGCCTTTACTCAAGGAAATTATTTCTCCCTCTAGTCATGTGTCATATAGGTATTTGTAATCATGAACAAGTATAACATTCCTCACATGATCTTAGTCATCAACCCCTTTCTGATATTCAGTCTCTCAATGCATCAACTACTACACAAATACAAGCTCTCAACCATGTACCATAAAAACCGTTAGCCATATGCCAGGAAATAAAAGATGTGCCTTACAAGAAGTATCAATGATGAACATACCAGCATTGTAATTCCATAGATATGAATTATGCAAAATATCACAAGTAGCCACTAGTCTTTCTAGAGAGAATCCTCAAATCTCCATTTCCATTCCTCATGTATACATAAAAATCCAACTATTCATAGAAATAAGACATACATTTTGAAATAATGGATGGATCTGATGTATCTAAGAACTTTAGAAATTCTTGGGAGATTGATCTCAGAATCTAGAACCTCTTCATCTTCATCCTCTCAAGTTTTCATGACTTTATCAGCATGTACGCTCCCTATACACAGACAATCGTGTATACGCACCCTATACACATACAACCCGCATGGATATGATGTATTGTATGCACCCTATACACAGACAGGTCGTGTATACACACCCTATACACAGACATCCCACGTACGCACCAAAAAATAGGGTTTTCTGTAAATCCAAGAATTTTTCCGTCAACCCTTCGTGCTACCTCAGACGATACCTACTTCAAATGTATCCACAAGTATTTACAAGAATCTTTACACAAGAAAATAGATATACAATATGTACAAGTGTGTTTTATGAGTGAACTTTGTCTCTTATTTATATCTTCATATAGCCTTACAAGTCTTTCCTTATTTTAGAGCTTCTTCATTTAAAATGATTTATTTTTTCAAAGCACTTTGACTCTTGGGGGCTTCTATAAGACTCATGAGGGTTCTCCAACATCATATGGTCATAACTCTCTAATCGTGGGGAGTTATGTGATGTTCCACATACCACCGAAAATGGAATGACAAGAACTATCCATCTAGGATAGTTTCACTCACAAATTCATTGTCCTTCATCTCATTATTCCTCAAATAAGCATGGGTTATTTCACTCCTCAAAGCATCTTCCCACGAGGGATTTCACCATAAGGGGACCACTTTGGAGTTCATCCATTTTTACTTCTTATGAATCATGACAAGACAATAAAGATTCATCTTTACATCAAAAAATTTTGGCTCCATTACCAAAACCTTGTGCTATGGGGATTTCTTCAAGGGTTGACATCAATGAAAACCAACCTTAATCAACATTCCATAGTACAGTTGTTTCAGTCACCAAATAGAACTAAAAATAAATTCTGGAATTCCTTGGAAGGGTAAAATAAAATGTTAGTATATGGAATTAGCCTAATGTTACTTCTAGAATACAATCTTGGTGGACTAGAAATTTAGCTATTTATAAAGAATTTTGCATTGATCTCTTAAAGCATGGGATCTATACCATGAATTGCACCTTAACTATTTCATTTCACAGTTACTATTGTTAATAGGATTATTGTTAAAAATATATATATTAGGTGTGTTTTAACTTTTAGCGGTCCTTCCAAATAATTGACGTCAATATTTTATAATATTTCAAATGAAACTACAACATGCATGCTTTATTTTATAGACCTTGCATAAATCAAGAAAGTGAATATTTTAAGAATGACTATGCACGACAAATCTATTGGAAACCAGACTGCACAAAATAATTCATAACCATTATTTGGTCTCATAAAACATCCATTGATTCATTGATATAATGAGTTGTACCTTTATATGGCATCTAGTTCTTTTGGCTCTAGATTGATCTCTCAATTGTATTTTCAATCTTAGATTCAAATCTCAAAAGTCATTTCCAAAAAAAATACTCAAGAACTCAAAGGAATATTCACCACAAAATCAAGAGGATATATTGCAAGAATTCAAATAAATTTCCTCTTGCAATAAAACCCAAGTTAGAAACATAACTTTGTGCCCTACAATTGCTTCAAATTCTAGGAAAATTGTGAAAGGATTGCATGAACCCCAATCCCACATTGGAGCTTCTTTCCTTGATTTTTCATTAGGATCGAGAGATATTTGGGCCCAATTGAATATACCTTAGGTACATTATGTATATGTACTTCTAAATAACACCCAACACTTCATGGTCTTCGAAATTGGACAAGAGTCCCACTATTCTAGCCAACTCGAAACCTTGTGATTTCATCCTTGTGCTTGTGCCATAACGAAATATAGTGACCGTTATCTTTCCTTATAGCAAAAGAACAAGTATAGATACAACAAAAAAATTAGTTAAATACACTTTTTATTTCATCATATACCTTCTTAGCTTGTTCCAGATGCAATCAAAGGGCACACACAAAGGAAAAACACTAACAATGGTGATTGTTAGGATAAAGGTGCCCTGAGAGCAATCATTACATATTTTTTCTTCCATTAGAAGGAAAGTTAACAAACAAAACCATTATATTTTATTCTAACAAAAGTAGAAGAAAAATTTGTATAACAATATCGGGGCACTAACCTTTGTTTAGGTGAATCACCTCCTTTCTTTGTCTATCAACCAATAAGCATGGTTCATCAAATAGGGGAATTGAAAGTATGGTGAGGGTGTATCATGTTCATACTGGTACATGAGCTTGTGATAAAAGAGAATGTGAGGAAAAAGGAAAACCTTCAGTAATGATTGCATAATTGTGCTTTTTCTTGAAGGAAAACTTGTAACCATTGGATTTCCATCTATGAAAAGAACAAATGTAGAGCCAACAACAACATCTGATTTGAATACATTTATTGTTTCATAATATTGGATCTTATTACCTTGTTCCAGAGATAATAAATGGGCACACATCAATCCATAACACTAACCATGGTGATTGTTAGAACAAAATCACCCTTAGAGAATTGATTGCATCAACTTTGAGGGAGAGAGCCTTAACCCAATTGAATCCATATTAGGTACATTGCTCATATACACTTTGAAATAACACCTTGCAATTCATAAAATCTGAAATTGGATAAAAAATACTGCTATTATATCTATTTTGAATCCTTGAGGTTGTGTCAAAATGAATGATGGCAACTGGTTTCTTTCCTTCTAGTAAAAGAACAAGTGCGGAGCCATCAACAACATTGGATTTAAATACACTTCTTATTGCATCATTTTGGATCTTCTTAGCATGTTACAGAGCCAATAAAATGACACATACAAAGGTAGGATACTAACCATTGTGTTTTTTAGGACTAAGGCACCCTCAGAGCATTGACTTCATCCTTGTGCTTTTACTAGAAAGAAAGGTAGCAACCACTAACTTTCCATCTAGCAGAAGAATAAGTGCATTGTTGGTGACAACATTAGAACACTAACCTTGGTTAGGGTGAAATCACCTCCTCGCTTTGTCTAGAGACCATAAAACATGGCTCATCATGTAGGGGAATCATAAGTAGGGCTAGGGAAAATCATGTTCATATTGCTACATGGGCTTGTGATAAAATAGCATGTGAAGACAAATTAACCCTAAGTAATGGCACATACATGTTTTTGTTCCTAAATGAATGCTAACAACTTCTAGCTTTCCATCTATGACAAAAATAAATGTAGAGCCCATAACAACAATAGATTTGAATACATTTATTATTTCATAATCATGGATCTAAGTTATCTTGTTCCAAAGACAATATAAGCTTGAAGCTCATATTGAAACCCGACATTCAACACTTAAAAGGAATAGTAGGAAGGACCAACTAGGCATTGATATTGCATACAGTGGAACAATAATACTATTATTCAAGTCTAATTTCAAGCAATCAATGACACAACTAGAACCAAAGGAAACTTTTTAAATTCAAAGGTGACAAACCCTTATCATTGTCCTTTGAGATACAAAATCAACACAAGTTCACATTTTTTTAATTTTTCAATGTAGGAAAATGAGATAGCCAATCATTTCAAATTTGAGGTTGTATAATTCACTTGGTTTTAATCATACAATTACAGCTCAACACCTAACCAAAAGAAAACATTTTCTACTAGAATCACTTGACCAAACAACACACATTTGAAAACTAGACTGGGACTGAAAGACCAAATTACTAAACAAAAAAGTTGAGAGGATTTCCCAACCATTTTATAACATGAAACCAAAGCATGATTTTCATATTCTAGTTTGTCCCTTGGACACTCTATGATACATGCCAATAACTAAGGCAACACTTATTTAGATGATTTTAACATATAGAACTAACAAAATGACAATTGATACAAGAGATAGGCTTCTCTAAAACCATTTAAACTATCATACTTTGTCTATTCCTCTGCAAGCATTAAGCATTAAGATTATGTGACTTTTTTACAACATTTAAGATGACTCAAAATTATACAACATCTAAACATAATTCCCAACAAAAATTCAATGACTTACTTTTGTTTCATCCATGCAACTCTATCAAATGGCCAATAAATAATTTTCAAAGATAATACTATTATTGAACATCTATAAAATTCACAAATTCAGACAATAAAATTAAGTAGCATGGTTCAAATGTTAGGTTAAGGTAGCTTTCTTTTATAGCTCAGCATTGGAATTCCAATAAACCATGTCTTCAAAGTTGTGAAACCTGTAACACCCATCCAGGATGTTAAACAATTAATCTTTCATTAAATACATACACAATAACAACTTCATTTTAGCATAATTTCATTGATTTTCATTTACACAATTATTCTACATAGCTCATCAACCTGTAGGTTAATTTAACAATAACTCATATCCATTTATATACATCATAATTTTATATAAGAATCCATATCTCTATTGATGTTCAATTAAGAAATGTATGTTTATTTTTATCATGTCTTAAATCTGTTATGCATTCTCACCATAAATTTGAATCATTATCCATGTACCTAAATTCCACATCTTAATTTTCATTTTTAAGCAAATCAAAGAGTTATCATCATCATGAGCATATAACAATTAAAATAATAGTATGAAACACATAACTAGGTCCATATGTAGACTTCTCGTATGTCTATATCAATATTGTTGAGTCCAAATAGTTGTTAAGAAATGACTTACTAAGATGAGAAAAATCAAAGTTCTAACTACCTAAAGCCAAAATATGGGGCGTTACAAAACCATTATGTCACCATTACAAAGATATGATAATTCACATGGATGTACAAATGCATCCAAATAGTTGATTATGATGCAAATAAGCTTATGATCCCATTAATCGAAACTCAAAATTACCACAAATGTGTTTTCATCATGCCAGGACTTGGATAGTATTTAAATGTTAGATATTAACTTGCAAAAAGCACTGCAAGCCAATCCGAACTTTTCGATTCATACTAGGGTATATAAGTTTCCTTATTGCATAAGAACAAGTGCATCTCAAAAAACATCATACCACCATGGAGGAAAAATAGTGGGTTCTAGATTTCTTTCTTACACAAGAACAAGTTCATTTCGAACAACACCATTCCACTATATAGGAAAGATAGTGCATGGTAGTTTTCATTCTTGTACATGCACATGGGAATTTCAAACAACATCATTCCACTGTGGAGGAAAGATAACACATGGTAGTTTTCCATTTTTCATAGGCACAAGCGCATTTTTAACATCATTCCATTAGAAGGGAGATATATCTTGTGGTAGTTTTCCTTCTTGCACAAACACAAGCGCATTTCAAATAACATCATTCCACTGTGAAGGAAAGCTAGAACATTCTAGTTTTTCTTCTTACACAAGGAAAAGTGCATTTCAAACAACATCTATAGGGGAAACCTATCCTCTACTGGTTTTCCTTCTTTCACAAGAAAAATACATTTCAAACAACATCATTCTATTTTGAGTGAAAACTAGCGTACAAGCACAAGCACATTTCAGATAACATCATTCTACCATAGGGGGGAAGTAACGTGTGATAGATTTCATTCTTGCAAAAGTACAAGAGCATTTCTAACAACATCATTCCACAATGGTGGAAAGCTAATGGATGTTATTTTTCTTTCTTGCAAAGGAACAAACACTTTTCAAGCAACATCATTCCATTGCAAGGGAAAGTTAGATTTACCTCTTGCATAAGCACAAGCACAAGTGCATCTCGAACAACATCATTCAACCATTGGGGAAATATAGCGTGTGCTATATTTCCCTCTTGCAAAAGTACAAATGCATCTCAAACATAATCCCACCATGCACAAGCACAAATGCATCACAAACAACATCATTCCACTATGAGGGAAAGCTAGCGCACACTAGCTTTCTCTCTTGCAAAAAAAAAGCACATCTTGAACAACATCATTCCTCCATGGGGTAAAACTAGTGCATGATAGCATTCCATATCATAGAAGCACAAGTGCATATTGACCAACATCATTCCACCATTGGAAAAATCTAGTGCATTCTAGCTTTCCCGCTTGGACAAATGCAAGTGCATCCTGAACAACATCATTCTAGCATGGAGGAAAGCTTGCACATTCTAGCAATCTTTCCCTCTTGCATAAGCACAAGTGCATCTAAAAAACAATCGTTCCACTATCGAGGAAATTTAGTGCATGATATCTTTCCCTCTTGAACAAGCACAAGTGCATATCCAACAACATCATCCCACTATGGGTGAAAGATAGCATGCTAGCATTCCCTCTTGCACAAGAACAAACACATATCGAGAAACACGATTCCACTGTGGGGGAAAGCTAACACATGCTAGATTTTCCTCTTGCACAAGCACAAGATCATCTTGCAAAGAATCATCCCACCATCGAGGGAAGATACGGCATGGTAAATTTCCCTCTTGCACAAGAACTATCTCATCTTGTAAGACATAATCCCACAGTGGGAGAAATCTAGTGTGTGCTAGCTTTCCCTCTTGCACAAGAAAAAGATCATCTCAAAAATCATCCCACGGTAGGGGAAATCTAGCTCATTCTAGCTTTCCCTCTTGCACAAGAACAAGCTCTTCCTAGAAAACATCATCCCACCATGGGGGACAAATAGCTCTTGCTAGCTTTCCCTCTTGCACAAGCATAATCTCATCTTCGAGAACATCACCCCACTGAGGGGGAATCTAGTGCATGCTCACTTTCACTCTAGCATAAACACGGTCTCATCTCAGACAACACCATCCCACTGTGGGTAAAATCTATCGCATGTTATCTTTCCCTCTTGCAAAAGCACGAACTCATCTCACACAACATCATCCCATTGTGGGGAAAATCTAGTCCATTCTATCTTTCCCTCTTACACAAGCACAAGATCCTCTCGAACAACATAATCCCACCATGGGAAAAATCTAGTGTGTGCTAGATTTCCCTCTTGCACAAGAATGAGCTCATCTCGGACAACATCATCCCACCCTAGAGTAAATCTAGCTTGTGTTATCTATCCCTCTTGCAAAATCACGAGCTCATTTTTGACAACATCATCCCACCATGGGGGAAATATAGCTCGTACTAGATTTCCCTCTTTCACAACCACAAGATCATATCAGAGAACATCATCCCACCATTGGGGAAAGCTACTGAGTTCTATATTTCTCTCTTACATAAGCATGAGATCATCTAAGATAAAATCATACCAATGTTGGGGAAAGATAGTGTGTGCTAGTTTTCCATCTTGCACGAACATGAGCTCATCTCGGACAACATCATCCCATCCAGGGGGAAATAAATCTCATGCTATCTTTTCCTCTTGTGCAAGCACGAGCTCATCTTGAACAACATCATCTCACCATGGGGGAAATCTAGCACTTGCTAGAATTCCCTCTTACAAAAGCATGAGCTCATCTCAGATAACATCATCCCATTGTGGGCGAAATCCAGTATGCATTAGCTTTCCCTCTTGCGTAAGAAGGAGCTCATATCGGACATCATCATCCCACTATGGGGGGGAAGATATTGTGTGCTAGCGTTTCCTATTGCACATGCACGATATCATCTCAGATAACATCATCCCACCATGGGGGAAAGAAACATCTTGCACAAGAACGATTTCATCACGGATAACATCATCCCATCGTGGGAGAAATCTAGCGCATGCTATCTTTTCCTCTTGCACAAGCATAAGATCATCATGAACAACATCATCCCACTGTGGGAGAAATCTAGAGCATGCTAACTTTCCCTATTGCACAAGCATGAGCATATGTTAGACAACATCATCCCACCGTGGGGAAAATCCAACGCATCCTATATTTCCTTCTTGCACAAGAACAAACTCATCTTGGAAAACATCAAGCCATCATGGGGGAAATCAAGCATGTGTTATCTTTCCCTCTTGACAACCACGAGTGTATCTCAAACATTATCATCCCACCATGGGGGAAAGCTAGAGTGTGATAGCTTTACCTCTTACACAAGAATGATCTCATCTCTAACAACATCATCTCATCATGGGGGAAATTTTCCTCTTGCATAAGCACAGGATCATCGTGAAGAATATCATCCCACCATCGGGGAAAGCTAGGATGTGCTAGCTTTCCCTCTTGCAAAAGCACAAGATCATCTTGAAAAACATCATCCCACCATCAAGGAAAGATAGCACGTACTATTTTCCCCTCTTGCATAAGCATGAGCTCATCTCGTACAACACCATCCCACCATGGGAGAAATCTAGTGCGTGCTAACTTTCCCTTTTTCACAAGAAAAAAATCATCTCGTACATCATCTCACTCTAGCGGAAAGCTAGCTCATTTCCCACTTGCACAAGCATGAGCTCATCTCGGAAAAAATCATCCCACCATGGGGGAAAGCTAGATTCTTCTATCTTTCCCTCTTACAAAATCATAATATCATATCCAACAACATCATCCCACCATGGGGGAAAGCTAGCACATGCTAGCTTCCAGTCTTGAACAAGCATGATCTCTTCTCAGAAAATATGATCCCATCATGGTTGAAAGCTAGCACATGCTATCTTTCCCTCTTGCACAAGCACGAGCTCATCTCGAACGAAATCATGCCACCGTGGGGAAAATTTATCTCGTGTTATCTTTCCATCTTGATCAAGCACAAGATCATCACAGACAACATCATCCCACCGTGGTGGAAAGCTAGTGTGTGATAGATTTCCATCTTGCACAAGCAAAAGCTCATCATGAACAACATCATCCCACTGTGGGGGGAATCTACCACATGTTATCTTTCCCTCTCGCACAAGCACAAGATCATCTCCAAAAACATCATCCCACCATGGGGGGAAGTTAGCACATGTTATCTTTCCCTCTTGCACAAGCACAAGCTCATCTCGGACAACATCGTCCCATAGTGGGGGAAAGCTAGCGAGTATTATCTTTTCCTCCTACACAAGCACAAGCTCATCTTGGACAACATCATCCCACCATGAGGGAAAGCTATCTCATGATAGATTTCCGTATTGAACAAGAAGATGCTCATCTCAGACAACATCATCCTACAATGGGCAGACTAGATTTCCCACTTGCACAAGCATAAGAAAATAAAGAACAACATCATCCCATTTTGCGGGGCTAGATTTCCCTCATGAAGGGATGATGTTATTCGATATATTATTGTTCTTCTATGCTATATTTCCCTCTTGTACAATCACAAGTTCATCTCAAACAACATCTTCCCACTATGGTAGAAATGTTTTAGCAATCCCTCTTACAGAACCATGGCCTCATCTTGAACAACATCATCCCACCTCGAGGAAAAGCTAGCTCATGCTATCTTTTCCCTCTTGCATAAGAATGATCTCATCTCAGACAACATCCCACCATGGGGGAATGCTAGTGCATGATAGCTTTTCCTGTTGAACAAGCATGACCTCATCTCAGACAACATCATCCTACCATGGGTGAAAGATAGAGCATGCTAGATTTCCCTTTTGCACAAGTACGAGTTCATCTCAGACAACATCATCCCACCATGGGTGAAAGCTAGCTCATCCTAGATTTACCTTTTACATAAGCATGATCTCATCTCGGAAAACATCATCCCATTGTGGGGAAAATCTAGCATGTGCTAGATTTTCCTCTTGCACAAGCATGAGCTCATCTCGAACAACAACATCCCACCATGGGGGAAAGCTAGAACATGCTAGATTTTCCTCTTGCACAAGAACGAGCACATCTAAGACAACATCATCCCACTGTGGTAGAAAGTTAGCATGTGCAAGATTTCCATATTGCACAACCACAAGCTCATCTCAGACATTACCTCACCATGGGGTAAATCTATAGCATGTCAGATTTCCCTCTTTCACAACCATGAGCTCATCTCAAACATCATTGCACCATGGGGAAAAAATAGAGAGTGTTATCTTTTGCTCTTGTACAAGCATGACCTCATCTCAAAAAACAACATCCCACTATGGGGGAACTCTTTCATGTGCTAGTTCTCCCTCCTACACAAGCACGATATCATCTCATAAAACATCATCCCACCGTGGGTGAAAGCTAGTATGTGCTAAGTTTCCTTGTTGAACAAGAACGAGATCATTTCAAAAAATCTCATCCCACCATGGGAGAAAGCTAACTCATCCTAGCTTTCCCTCTTGTACAAGAACAAGCTCATCTCATACAACATCATACCACAATGGGGAAAATCTAGTGCATGCTACCTTTCCCTTTTGAAAAAGAACGATCTCATCTTGGACAGCATCGTCCCACCATGGGGGAAACCTAGCATTTCCTTCTCGCACAAGAACGAGTTCATCCTAAACAACATCATCACGTTGTGGGGTAAATCTAGCTCGTGCTACCTTTCCCTCTTGCACAAGAAACAACTCATCTCGGACAACATCATCCCACCGTGGGGGAAAGATAGGATATTCTACCTTTCCCTCTTTGACAAGCATGAGATCATCTCAGACAGCATCATCCCATTGTGGGGGAAAGATAGAACATGCTAGCTTTCCCTCTTGAACAAGCCTGAGCTCATATCGAACAAGATCATTCCATCCTGGGGGGAAGGTAGTGCGTGCTATATTTCCTTCTTGCACAAGCACGAGATCATCTCAGAAAACATCATCCCACCATGGGCAAAAGCTAGCGCATTCTATCTTTCCCTCTTGCACAAGAACAAGCTCATCTCAAACATCATCCCACCATATGGGAAATATAGTGCATCTTGTCTTTCCCTTTTGCACAAGAACAAGCTCATCACAAAAAACAACATCCCACTGTGGGGGAAAGCTAGCATGCTAGCTTTCCTTCTTGCACAAGAAATTCTCAGACAAAATCAGCCTACAATTGGGGAAAGCTATCACATGCTTCTTGCAAAAGCAAGAGATCATCTGGGACAACATCATCCCATCGTAGGGTTAAGAAAAAGTGTGCTAGTTTTTCCTCTTACATAAACACAAGCTCATCTAAGACAACATCATCGCATTGTCGGGGAAAGTTAGTGCGTGTTAGATTTCCATCTTTCACAAGAACGAGCTCATCTCAGACAACATCATCCCACCATGGGGGAAAGCTAGTTTTCCCGTGCTATCTTTCCCTCTTGCACAAGCATGACCTCATCTCAGACAACATCATCCCATTGTGGGAGAAATGTAGCACATGCTAGTTTTCCATCTTACACAAGCTCGAGCTCATCTCAAATGACATCATCCCACCCTAGGGAAAATCTAGTGTATGCTATCTTTCCATCTTACACAAGCATGAGCTCATCTAGGAAAACATCATCCCACCATGGGAGAAAGCTAGCACTTTCTATCTTTCCCTCTTGCACAAGCACAATTTCATCTCGGACAACATCATCCCATCATGGGGGAAAGCTATCATGCTATCTTTCCATCTTCCACAAGAATGAGGTCATCTCGGACAACAACATCCCACCATGGGAATGCTACCTTTCCCTCTTGCACAAGCACGAGCTTATCTAAGACAACATCATCCTAGTGTCAGTGAAAGATAGCATGTGCTAGCTTTCCCTCTTACACAAACACGAGCTCATCTCAGAGAAAATCATTTGACGATGGGGGAAAGTTAGTGCATTCTAGCCTTTCCTCTTGCAAAATAACAAGCTCATATCAGACAACATTGTCCCACCATGGGGGAAAGCTAGCGCATGATAGCTTTCCCTATTGCAAAAGCACAAGCTCATCTCGGACAACATCATCCCACTATGAGGTAAATCTAGCTTGTTCTAGCTTTCCCTCTTTCCCAAGCATGAGCTGATCCAGGTGGATATCGGTGGCCACCCACCTTTTCCAGCTGGCTCAAAAACACTTTCTAGCAAATTTGATAATTTACCATTTTTAGCATTTTTTTGGGTCCTGAACTTCCGAACCCTTTTTGAGGCCCTAAACGATGTTTTTTGGGGTATGTTGCGGTCGCAAAATTTAAACATGAAATTTTGTGCAATTGTTGTAGTCCTCGGCTAGAGATTTCCAATGGGCTATCATATGCCTAAAACAAAGATCGTATGAAAACGTTACGACCACAGGAAGTTGATGTACTGACTTACCCAAAAGGGGCCCACATGACTTTTGGCGCTTCATCTCCTAGGGTTAGGTTTTTGGATGTTTAGGGTTTTTGAAACTCCTGTTTATTGTAAAAAGGCCTTGAGAGCCTCATTGTAATCATCTTCTTGTGAATGAGTGCAGTTGTCACATCTCTTCTTAGAGATAAGTCACCACCATTCCAACAAGCTTCTTTTCCGCTGCATTTTACAGTTTCAGCTTATTTCCTTATTGAATAGAAAATGGGTTTTACTGTATCTCTGTTATTCTGTGTTAAACATCTGGTAATAATCTAGAGTCATTTCGTTCTGCTCATAAAATCCAGATCAATGGTATTAGAGCGGTCTTCTCCTTGTCGTCTAATGCATGTCCCCAATGAGGTCGGAGTACAAAGATTTGGGTCTCAAGCTTGTTTCTCTTGAGGACAAAAGCTCTCACACACCCAAGCAACCTCTCATGGAAGGAGAAAAGAAAGATGATAGGAGAAGAGATCCTTTCAAATTGTTGATTGATGAATCCCTCACGCAATAGAGGAATGAGATGATGGATAATTTCACACAAATCCTTCGACGAATACTAACAGGTGACGCATCTTCTTCAAGCGGAGGCACCTCCCATTCAAGGTACAAATAAACTTCGATATTCCTATATTTGAAGGTCAGATAGACGCAAATGTTGTAGACAAGTGGTTGAATCTACTAGAAGGGTATTTCTCTATCCATAACTTTTCGAATAGAGAAAAGATTACTTTTTCCCTCCTCAAAGTTGTTCCCCATGTCAAAGATTGGTGGGAAAATTTTTGTGAGAAAAAGGAAATACAGGAACCGTCATTATTTACAGTCACGACCACCTAGGAATCCTTCAGGGATTCTATTAAGGAACAATACTACCCTGTCAGAAGTTATGATGACTTGTATACCAAATGGACCACACTGCAGCAAGAAAGAGACCAAGCAGTGCCAGATTTCACAAATATATTCCATACCTTGCGCACCAAGCTGGGTATCAAATATTCAGAGAGACATCTGGTGCTCAAGTATTGTGGTGCTTTTCATAGATACATCCAGACCGAAAGGGAATTTCTGGACATCTCATCCTTGGGCGCGGCCTACCGATATGCCGTCAAAATCGAGTAGAAGCTCAAACAAAAAACACAACAATTTGGGTCAAGGAACCCCTCACACCAAAATCTAGGAAAGGGCGGCCCCAACCCATAGAACAAAGGACAGAGAAAAGATGGATAGTATGAGGACAACTAGTCCAAGATGCAAGAAATGAAGGACACCGAAAATACAAAGAAAGAAACTAGGAAGTGGTGCGACTTCCATAAGAGCCCTTGGAATAACACTGTTGACTGTCGCTCAAAGCAGATGCTCGTGGTCGAAGTGAAAGCCTCTAAATCAGATGCGGTTTCTGACTCTGAGTGAGAACCAGAAAGGGGAAGATGGATCATTGACGCGTAACCCATTTCCACCATTGCTACCACCAAGCTCTAGTATGGTGAACCGGATGAGCCAGAAGACGAAGAGCGCCTCTTCCATTCATAAATGTGGGTAAAAGGCACCCCACTACACTTCATTGTTGATAGTGGTAGCCAGAAGAACCTCATCTCAGTAGAGGTAGTCAAGTAGCTGGCCCTTCCGACAATGCCACACCCACAACCCTACACCATTGGATGGCTCCGCAAAGGAAGCGATCTCCATGTCAGCCAACAGTGTCGACTGTCATACAGCATCAAGCCCCTCAAAGATGAGGTATTGTATGATGTTTCTCCTCTTGAATTTTGTGATGTTCTTTTGGGCCAACCTTGTTTATGGAAACGTCATGTTGTATATGAGTCTAGGCCTCGTAGTGTTATTATTACTTTGAACAGGAAATTGTACAGGATACCCGAGGTTGTCCCACCTAGTGTTATTTCCTTGATCTCTGCTAAGCAATGCAGGAAGGTCGTCTCTCAGATGGGGAAATTTGTCTTCTTCGTGATTCGCTCTCATAATGAGAGAAAAATGATAGACACATCTAGGGTCTCTACGGCTGAGATCTCCACATAGCAGAAGCAAGTAGATAAGGTCATGGAAGAATACTCAGATATCTTCTCCTCACCTACCAGGGTACCTCTGCACAATCAGGTCAGGCACCCTATCGATCTGACCCCTGGTGCACCGCTACCCAATGGTCCAGTCTATCACTGCTCTCTGTTAGAGAATGAGGAGATCAAGCGACAGATCCAAGAATTTCTCCACAAGGGGCACATCCATCCTAGTTCATCACCTTGCGGGAGCCCGATCATGTTGGTACAAAAGAAAGATGGAAACTAGTGATTTTGCATTGATTATCGGGATTTGAATAAAATCATAGTCAGAAACTGGTACCCAATTCCCCGAATAGATGACCTCCTTGATCAAATCATGGGGGGCAAATACTTCAGTAAGATTGATCTAAAGTCTAGCTACCACTAGGTCCTGATAGAACAAACTGATGTATGGAAGACCACCTCCAAGTCAAAGGAAGGCCTTTTTGAATGGTTGGTCATGCCCTTTGGTCTGACAAACGCTCCAGCCACTTTCATGAGGATGATGGATGATATCCTACGACCATTCACCAATACTTTTGTAGTCATGTATCTTGATGACATTCTCATTTACAACAAGACTTGGGCCAAACACTTGCAACATATTCAGCAAGTTCTGCACACCCTGCAACAGCACAAGCTATACGCCAACTTGGAAAAATGCTCCTTTGGCATGGATAGGGTCCATTACCTAGGATACATCATTGATAAAAATGGAGTACATGTGGATCCAACCAAGATCCAAGTCATCCATAACTGGCCAGCCCCAACCACACTCACTGAGCTTTGGAGCTTCTTGAGCCTTGCCAATTTCTACCACAGGTTTGTGTTGGGATTCTCCCATATTGCATGGGCCCTCAACCAAATAACCAGGGGTGATGGTAAGGACATATTTGTGTGGGTCCAGCCCAAACAATAAGCATTCAATGATTTGAGGTAGTGCTTGTGCTCAACCCTAGTACTTTCACTACCAGACCTGCAGCAACCCTTTGAGATTGAGACTGATGCTTTAGACTATGTTGTGGGTGTCGTTCACACACAGCACGGCCACCCCATGGCCTATCATAGTGTGACACTATCATATGTTGTCCTTAAGTACCCTACTTACGACAAAGAAATGTACTCCATTGTGCAAGCCTGCTTCCAATGGAGAGATTAAATTCTTGGGAGGGAGATAGTCATCCACACTGATCACAAGCCATTGCAGTTCATGTAGACACAAGGAAAATTGCAGAATGATCACCATCAAAAGTGGTCCACATACTTGTAACAATTCCACGTCAACATCAAGTATAAAACAAGAAGCACCAACCGTGTCATTGATTGACTCAGTAGACCACCAGTCGTGACACTCAGCATAGTGCTAGACTCCTATGGCCATGAGACCTCTATATGGCCCCAACTCTATGAGACAGACCCAGACTTCACCACCACCTACCAAATGTTGGGTGCAAAGGAAGTTATCAATAATTTCCATCTTTAGGATGGGTTATTGTGTCATCTGGGACATATATGTGTTCCCTCAAGTGAGAGAGCGAAGCTGATCTAGGAATCCCACTACATCTGGGTGGCAGGACCCTTCAACATCGAAAAGACAGTGGCGATGCTACAAAAACATTTCTATTGGCCAAAAATTCGACAAGAGGTCAGCAAGTATATCAAGCCTTGCACTGCCTATGTTATTTCCAAACCAACCACTAAGAAACAGGGCCTATAAACCCCTCTTCCTACTCCTGACAGACCATGGGAATCCATCTCAATGGACTACATGTCTAGCCTCCCATCCACCAAGTGGGGAAATGACTTTGTTTTTTTGGTTGTCGATCACCTTTCTAAGATGACGATTCTGGTTGCTTGCAAGAAGAGCATCACAACAGACGCCAATGCTAAGATCTTCTTTGAATGAGTCTGGGTACATTTTGGAATCCTACAAACCTTTGTCTTAGATCGGGACAGTCGATTTCTCAGCACATTCTGGTTGGGCCTCTAGTCACTGATGGACACCAAGCTCACCAAATCCACGGCCTTCCACACCCAGACAGATAGCCAAACCGAGGTCGTAAATCGAATGATCATGCATATCCTGTGCATGTATAATTCCAGGCACCCTCACACATGGGATTAGAGTCTTCCCTATGTCTAGCATAGCTACAACCAAGCCCTACATAGCTTAACCAGCCACAACCCCTTTCAAGTGGGGTTGGGATTCCAACCATTGGGTCCCATAGATGTTTCACTTCCCCTTGCAGTCACCTCGACCGACTCCTCTCCTGCTCCAACTGAGGCTGACAAAACCACCTGGTTCATTGAGAGGATCCAACACATCCACCAACAGGTTCAGGATATCTTACAGAAGTCCAATGACAAGTACAAGCAACGCCATGATCAACATCAAGTTCCACATAAGTTTCAGGTGGGTGACAAAGTTTGGTTGCACTTGCAGAAAGAACGCCTTATAGGACCCCATTGGAAGCTTCTCCCACTTTATTATGGGATGTACACCTCACCAAGGCTATGGGGGATAATGCTTTTGTGCTCAACATTCCTCCTTTCCTTGGCCTGTACGCAATGTTCAACATGGGCCTCCTTCGGCCTTATTTGCCACCATTATTGGACACCTTAGATGTAGTAGAACAACTAACACCAAGAGATCTCAACCCCAAATTCATACAACAGGCATTGAGTGATCATATTGTGGACACACAGATCAAGGGGGCTCGACAACAAAGGATCCATCTTTATCAAGTCATCAAAGAAGGGCAGCTCCTGCACCAAGGCAAGTGGCTCATCCGAGGCCAAATTCAGTAGAAATTTCCTCATCTGATAGGGGAACTCAACGAAATGTAGACCATCACTTCCTAAGGATGGAGGATTGATCCAGGTGGATATCAGTGGCCACCCACCTTTTCTAACTGGCTCAAAACAACTTTCTAGCAATTTTGATAATTTACTATTTTTAGCATTTTTTTGGGTCCTGAACTTCCGTAGCTGTTTTGAGGCCCTAAACAATATTTTTGGGGGTATTTTTCGATCACAAAATTTCAACATGAAATTTTGTTCAACTTTTGTAGTCCTCAGCTAGATCTTTCCAATGGGCTATCATACGCCTAAAATAGAGATTGTATGAAAAAGTTACGACCTTGAGAAGTTGATGTACTGACTTACCCAAACGGGGCCCACATGACTTTTGGTGCTTCATCCCCTAGGGTTAGGTTTTTGGATGTTTAGGGTTTTTGCAACTTTTGTCTATTGTAAAAAGGACTTGAGAGCCTCATTATAATCATCTTCTTGCGAATGAGCACAATTGTCACATCTCTTCTCAGAGATAAGTTGCCACCATTCTAGCAAGATTTTTTTCTGCTGCATTTTATAGTTTCAGCTTATTTCCTTATTGAATAAAAAACTAGATTTACTGTATCTCTGTTATTCTATGTTAAGAATCTCGTAATAAACTGTATTCATTTCATTCTGCTCATAAAATCTAGATCACGAGCTCATCTTAGACAACATCATCCCACCTTGGGGGAAAGCTAACGCTTGTTGGATTTCCCTCTTACACAAGAATGAGCTCATCTTGGACAACATCATTCCACTGTAGGGGAAAGCTAGAGCATGCTAGATTTCACTGTTGCATAATCACGAGCTCATATCGAAGAACAACATCCCACCATGGGGAAAATCTAGTGTGTGCTAACTTTCCCTCTTGCACAAGAACAAACTAATCTTGGACAACATCAATCCACCGTGGGGGAAAGATAATGTGTATTCTTTCTCTCTTGCACAAGAATGATCTCATCTCAGACAACATCATCCCACTGTGGGGGAAATATAGCATGTGCTATTTTTTCCTCTTGCACAAGCATGATCTCATCTTGGACATCATCCCACTGGACAACATTATCTCACTGTGTGGGAAATTTAGATCGTGCTAGCTTTCCCTCTTGCACAAGCACAAGCTCATATCAGACAACATCATCCCATTGTGGGGGAAATATAGCATGTTCTAGCTTTCCCTCTTGTACAAGGACGATCTCATCTTGGACAACATCATCCCACCATGGGGGAAATCTAGTGCATGCTATCTTCACTCTTGCATAATCACAAGCATGAGCTCATCTAGGATAGCATCATCCTACCGTGGGGGAGAGATAGTGCATGATATATTTCCCTCTTACACAAGCATGAGTTGATCTCAGACATCATTATCCCACCATGGGAAAAAACTAGCGCATGCTAGATTTACCTCTTGCACAAGAACGAGCTCATCTCAGATAGCATCATCCCACCATGCAGGAAAGTTAGCACGTGTTGCCTTCCCCTCTTGAACAATAAGGAGCTCATCTCTGATAGAATCATCACACCATGGTGGAAAGTGATTGTGTGCTAGCTTGCCCTCTTGCACAAGCGAGAGCTCATCTCTGACAACATCATCCCATCCTAGGGAAAAGATAGTGCGTGTTAGTTTTCCCTTTTGCACAACCACGAGCTCATATAAAACAACATTATCCCATCATGGGGGAAATCTAGCATGTGCTATCTTCCTATCTTGCACAAGCAAGAGCTTGTCTCTTACATCATCATCCCACTATGGTGGAAAGCTAGCTCGTGCTAGTTGTCCCTCTTGCAAAAGCATGAGCTCATCTCAGACAACATCATCCCACCCTAGGGGAAAGCTACTGCATGCTATATTTCCCTCTTACATAAGCACGAGCTAATATCGAACAACATCATCCCATTGTGGGGTAAAGCTACCTCTTTCAAAAGCATGAGCTAATATCATAAAACAACATTCCATCGTGGGGGAAATCTTGTGCATGCTAGCTTTCCCTCTTGCACAAGAACAAGTTCATCTCTGACAACATCATCCCACCATAGAGGAAAGCTAGTGCATGTTATCTTTCCCCCTTTCACAAGCACAAGCTCATCTTGGATGACATCATTGCATCGTTGGGGAATGCTAAAGGGTGCTATCATTCCCTCTTGGACAAGCACATGTTATCTTTCCCTTTTGGACAAGCACAAGCTCATCTATGAAAACATCATCCCACAATGGGAAAATCTAGTGTGTACTACCTTTCCCCTCTTGCACAAGCACAAGCTCATCTCAGACAACATCATTGCACCATGGGGGAAAGCATGCTATTTTTCCCTCTTGTACAAGCATGATTTCATATCGGGAAACATCATACCACTTTGGGGGAAAGCTAGCACATGCTAGCTTTCCCTATTGCACAAGCACGAGATCATCTTGGACAACATCATCCCACCATGGGCATGCTATCTTTACATCTTGCACAAGCATGAGCTCATCTCAGACAACATCATACCAACATGTGTGGAAGCTAGCATGTGCTAGCTTTCCCTCTTGCATAAGCATGAGCTCATCTTGAACAAAATCATCCCACTGTGGGGGAAATTTGGCCCGTGATAGCTTTCCCTCTTGCACAAGCACGAGCTCATCTCGAACAAAATCATCCCACCATGGGGGAAAGTTAGTGCATGCTAGATTTCCCTCTTGCACAATCACGAGGGCATCTCAGACAACATCATCCAACCATGGGGGAAAGTTATCATGTGATAGCTTTCCCTCTTGCACAAGCACAAGCTCATATAGGACAACATCATCCCACCATGGAGGAAAGCTAGCGCATGCTATCTTTCACTTTTTCACAAGAACAAGTGCATATCGAACAACATCATTCCATCGTGGCAGAAAGCTAGCACATGTTGGATTTCCCTCTTTATTAAGTTAGACTATGATTACATTCATATCCTTCAACAACAGTACCCAGAGAAAAGAGAGCAATACCCCTATGGTTTCTCCTCGAAGAATGCTAACCTACTACCTCAAATTATGGATTTGTTATGCAAAAGGAATAAAATACTAACCCTTTGACCATGTTAAGGAGATATGCCCAATCACTTCCTTGAAATATTTGATCCATGCCTTGATAAAATTCAAGAAGTTATAGCCATTCTCTAACCTTGCCCCTGAGAAATCAACTTGTTGTTGTAAAATAAGTCTAAAAGTAGATTAGTAGTCTTTAGTCTAGTAAATCATGATGACATAAAATTGTGATAACCCTGTTGTTGGCATGTTTATAGGAAGAATTTGCTTGTCATTGATGGAAAGAACAACACCAAACCAAATCTCGATAGCACAAAAGACCTAAAAGCTGAGAATAGATAACGATTTCTAGAAGTGCAAATGAGGTCCAAGAGACAAACTTGCAGGAGGAGAAAAGGTCGAGACCCGTGAACACCTAGTAATCCTTCTAATTTAGAGATATTAGAAGCTCAGGAGGAAGAATGACATTGTCCTTTGGATCACCGATCTAGAGGACCAACAACCATCAGATTGAATTAATGAAGGATAGGATAAGTGGGGAAAAACGATTGAGAATTCGATCATCTGAATTTCTATGAACCATCAAATTGATTTAAGTTGAAGGACAAGATAAGAAAGGGCTGAGATATGAGATCTCGGTCACCCTAATTTTCGTCAGTCGTTGGATCATTCTAAGTGGAAGGACAGGATAACCTAGAAGAACAACACCGTAGATAGATCGATCCATCGATCTAAGAACATGATCGAAGAAAAACATTTTGTTCAGGTCAAACTTTGTGAGGAGGTTACTATTTGGGGAATCTCACTTCAGAAGAATTGGCAAATTGAAAGTTGAATTACCCAAAGAATGAAATATGAAATGAATAAGGACCATCGTATCTAGAGAAAATATGATGACCGTTAGATCAGTGTCCAGTGACCAGAGGAAGAACAAAGGAGAAGTAAAGATGTGATACATTGGATATGAGCACCGAGGATCAACAATCGTTGGATCCAGAGATAAATGCATGAAGGTTAAGCCTTTGGATGAGCATAGGAGAGAGGACTTGTCAAATCCCCAAAGTAAGCAGGGACCGTCCATTGTCAATACTGAAAGGTGGCACATGATCCACAACTCTAGAGCGAATTATTTCTGGATTTTATGGTTGGAAAGGAAATAAAAAGTCCCAAAGTTTTGAAGGAATAAGGTCTGAAGTCGCTCTCAACTGTCGATCTAAGATACATTTAAGGAGTTAGGACAACCATTATATCCATGAGAAGAACATGTGTCACATGAGGAGATCCATGTCAGCAAGAATACGTCAGCAAGGACACATGGAGTAATCAAATAATTACAAGTGTCAAGTTGAATCGACATTTGAGGTAAGTGAAAATCATGAATTTGAGTGACACGCGACAACTACTCAGGTTGTGTCACATCATCAAGTGATGTAAGCAAGTTATGTCATTGCAGGGGTTTTACTTCGGTTTTTTTACCACCAATGATTAGAATAAATTCCTGAATTCCCGAACATCGAAGACCCGAAGAACAACATGGTCGTTGATTTCCAGGAGGGGTACATGTATGAAGATTACACATTCAGGTAGAAATACTCTGGGAAAATGCAAAGGAGAAAGGTTTGAAATCGTCGAAGCCCGAACAGCTGAAGTAGCTGGCAGTTGTCGATCTATGAGAGGATAGGTGTCACTATATCACAAGTTATGGGTAAAATGCTCTAAGGGAAGCCAAGCGAGGAGAAATTGAAAAATGAGAATTTGAAAGGGACAAGTTCTGGAGTGGAGGACAGTCATTGGATTAAAGAGGATAGATGTCAGCAGATCTTCCATTTCGGAAGATTTTCAGTCAGAAGAAACGAGAAGTTGAGAATTGAAATCTCCTGAGTTTGGAGACCCGAAGGAGATCTCAATTGTTAATCCAAGAGGGATACATGTCAGTGGATTTTCAACTCTATAATATTGACGTATGGAGGAAAGAAAGGTTTGAGAGTTGAAACTCCCGAAGCCAAAATCAAAAAATCAATCGCCGTTGTTGATTCGCGGAACTTGAAAAGATAGATCTAAATCGTCAATTCAAGAGCATCGTCAAGATCGTGAGATTGATAGTCCCATCGCATTGCAGGGAATGAAGGTGCAGAAACATTAATGAGTTGAGGGTGGGCTGCAATCGAAACCACTGTTTTGGAGAAAGGACACGTGGAGGCTCGAGGTAAATTGCGGGGTGAAACATCGTTTGTTTTAAACCACATTTGGACACGTCTGCAATCGCGTGGTCACATGAGTTCATCGCCCAAGGTCATATCGAGAATGGAGCTAGTTCTTGCTAGGCGTTAGTTTGAAGTTCGAGAGTTCAGAAGTCGGGAAAGTTAGGGTTGGCTCACATCAAAATACCCGAAATGCGAAGTCCCTAAGTGCTTTGCCCCAGGTCATAGCCATCGGTCACTTGGAGAGAGAAAATAGAGGAAGGAACTAAAGTCTCTAAGCTCCACTTCGGATATCGGGAGTTGGGAGAATCGATATGTCTCATATTCAATTTATTTTAATTAAAATTCAATTTCCCTCACACATCCTAAAATCACTCCTAGTTGTCCCTTTATTCCCTTTATTACTAATTAATGACTTACTCCTTTCTAAAACTGAGTTGAGTTAAAATAGTAATGTTCTCTAGTTAGAATTTTGCTAACTAGACTCTAGATACCTTTCTATGCTTACACATTCTTTTATGCATCATTCCTTTCTTATTTTAAATTATAATTTGGTAATTACTTGCACATGTGTATTAAATCAATCTTTTAGAATTATTTTATTTTCCTGATTTCTTAAATTGGTTTTCCCATTTTATTATTTTATCTAATTTGTAATTTATTTTTAGTAATCTCACCAATCTTTAGACTTAGGCTTAAATTCAAATAGGCTTAGACTTTCATTTTGGGGTATAAAATTAATAATTCCAATCCTTAATTAATTAATAAAATCTAGCAATGTTTAAAGACTTTACACGACGTGGCCTTCAAGACGCACTCTGTGCTCCAAGGGTGCCATTCGCCTTTGATTCAAATTTTAATTATGCGATGTTCCCTTCAAGATGCACTATGTGCTCAATGGGTGCCACTCTCCTTTGACTTCTTTTGGTAGTTTTCCAACCATTGTAGTTGATACTACATTCATGCGACAATGTGAGAGACTAAGGGCTTCTAAGGAATAAGAAACCTTCCTTCTTGCATGCCCCTTAGAAATCTTCCTGAGTGATTGTCCCAGTCTTTCCTCACAACATCGTGGATCTCTAGAACTAGGTAATCGTTTACCTATAATCCGAGCCATGGTGGGAGTGATAGTAGGTTGTGCGAGGGATGCTTCCACACCTCTCCCTTAATATCTATATTATGTGCATGGAAACTTTACTCCTTATGTGATTAAGATTATTAAGAAATCGTTAGCCTGCATCCATCAACGAAACATTCTCAATGATCCATTAAACAACATCATAATATAATCTATCATATGTCACATATGTATACATGAAATACTCAAACCAATACAATCCACTCCCTTACTCAATCAAGAGTCCAAGGAGGTCTAGTGATGCCATCGACATCCTCAATCTATCAATTTTCCTGCACACTCAGGGGAAGCTCGTCAATAGAATATGTCAATACATAGATTTCAAACAACATAAATCATAATCCATTAACATCATCATAAAAGTCGATAAGCGAAACATATAACCATATACTATAACCGGATCACTTGCATGCAAGTGTCCTCAAAGAATAAGTCAATATCATGTGCTTGCAAGAGCGGGATGTTACATACACCCCCTCTTTTTTTAAACTTCGTCACGTAGTTGTACATTATATAAATGCAATAAATAAATCATCTGACAAGATCTATATGTCTAACTATCAAATAAATATGGAAACTGTTGGTCCATATCATATGCATCCTCCGAGATAACTGAGTGTGGACTATAATTGTCCCACTGGACCTTTACTTGATTGTCTGTTCAACTTCGTAGTTTTCAAATGTGATGGTCAAGAATGTATATTGGATCATTCATGAGTGCACCCTCATCTGACACATGCAAGGAACTCATGTCAATCACATGTGTAGGATCACTAATATAATTTCTCAAAATAGATACATGAAAAACATCATGCATACGCCTCAATGAATCAGGAAAGGATATTCGATGGGCCACATGCCATTTCTTTTCCATAAATTCAAAAGGTTCGTAAACCTAGGAGAGATTTTAGCAGCCTTTCCAAACTTAATCGAGCTGTTGTGCGGTTTCACCTACAGGAAAGGCCTCTTGGAAACTAGTCCAAAATCGTCATGTAAACACCGATCCTTGATTGTATATGATCATTTTAGGCATGCCATGCAATCTCACAATATCACTGATAAAATATCTAGCTATGTCTAGTGCCTCATACATCGTATGCACAGGGATAAAATGTGCACTCTTCGTTAGAGTGTCGACTACCATGAAAATCGAGTCATGCCTCTTTACCGTCAGCGAGAAGCCAACAATAAAGTCCATCGAAAAGAATTCTCATTTTGACTCTGGAATAGCATGTGGATGTATTAATTTGGCCAGATGTCTATGTTTAGCCTTCACTTTCTGACATTCTAGAAATCTCGCCACATAGTTAACTATGTCTTTCTTCATACGTTTCCATAAGAATAAGGGATTAAGGTCTTCCCTCATCTTCATGACTTCTAGATGAGCCATGTACACTACTCTATGATCTTCGTTTAAGATAAAATTTCTCAATTATTAGTTAGGAGGTACATAAATCCAGTCATTATACCTCATCAAGCTATCGTTTTTTAAATTATATCCTTCAAATTTTTGTACCAACATGGTGTCTTGTCCGATATTTTCACTAACCTATTTATACTAGTCATCGTCGCGCTATATAGTTAGAATATTTTCTCAAAGATTCATTTGAAGAGGTATCACCGAAAATATCCATGGCATCCAACTGAACGCATATGCCACTCTATTAATCATTCATTTTATGTAAGTAATCTCAAAATTGTATTCTATAAGAATTTATGACCAATGCCTCTGTCGCGTGTTCAAGTCACTTTGTGTAAAAATGTGCTGCAAACCACAGTGGTCTATTTTTACTTCGAATTTTTTTCCAATCAGGTAGTTCCTCCAAACTCTCAGGGCATACACAATGGCCAATAACTCCAAATCATGTGTCACGTAGTTCTATTCATGCTTTCTCAATTTTCTTTAGATGTTAGCAATCACTCGACCATATTGCATCAAGACTCTGCATAAGATTTCCTTGGATGTGTCTGGGCATACTAAGAATTCCTCATCCATGTCGGGGACTTTTAGTATCGGTGTCTTCATCAAAAACTCCTTGAGCCTTCCAAATTCTTTCACACATTTCTTACTCCATACAAACTTCTTGTTTTTATTCTGCAATTTCGTGATCGGATTTGCTATCTTCAAAAAACTTTCGACGATTTGTCGATAATATGCTACTAAACTGATGAAGCTACATACTTATGGTACGTTCATCCATGCAAGCCATTCCATAATATCCTATAGCTTTTCTAGATCCACAGAGATGCCTTCACAAGAGATAACATGTCTATTGTCACTTAAAAGTGTAATGTTGGGTAGCATGCTTGCAAATGATTTCCAATCCTTATTATTTAAATTATATTAATAATATACAAGTAGATGGGACCCCTTGTTTGACTAATGGCACTATGGTGGATAAGAGACACTTATATTTTGTTTTTCTGTGTGTTGATTTCATCACAAATTCTATAGTTCATTCAATTCGAATCGTAGATAAAACGATTATGATAAGAATTTTTGGGCAAGATGGTTAAAACAATGGAAAAAGTGGTCTTGATTATCTCTTGCAAAATTTGTTACGCTACTTTAATTGGTGAAGGAATAATACTCCAGTTTGAATTTGATTTTATATGGATCATGGGTGATCACCCCAACCCTTGTTACAATTGTGGTGTAACACCTATTTCATTAAATTTAGAAAAATTCTATTACATGGACTTCATCAACATTAATTTTTTTATAAATCCTTAATATATTCCATGGAGGAAGTCAATCTATTGAGATTCCTAGTGTAGACTTAAGTAAGTGATTTTCCTCTGAGAACCAATGCAAGGAGTAGGCAGTGAAAGGAAGGGTCTTCGAAGAGTAGTACAGAGGAAATGGATATTGATCTCTCCTCATTGTTGATTCTACAAAACCATTGACTTGATGTAATAGTGTTAACCAACCATAGAAAAAACAATCATGGTTTGGTATTACTTTCACCAAAAGGAGGAGAAAATGATAAGAATTTTAAATGCATAAGAGATAGATGTTGTAAAACAATTTTCAGGGTTTTTAGTTGAACTTTGTATATGTCCCCATTTTCTTTGATCATTAATGATTAATGTTTAATGTAACTACAAATAAATTATCAAAATTAAGATATGAATTTTCAAGTTTAATCAAATATTCAAAGTCATTCATTTTTTACTCATCTCCCATGAGTCTGAATAGCTCACTTAGGACTCATTATTAATTCCTTCTAAATTTTTTTTGCAAGAAATGTGAGTTTTATTTCAAAAATGCGTATCACATATATACATGTATTAATGCATATAATTAAACAAAATTCAATAAATAGTTTTGTGTCTTGTTGGATTATATGAAATGATTTCAATCACTAATAATTGATTTAAGAATACAACTTTTCAAAAAGTTATGGATGGGGAAATCAAATTCCATATGATGAAAAAGTTCAAAGACATCTATTTATGACCCATATCCAATGAAAAATAGTCCACTTAATACTCCTTATTAATTTATTCTATGTTTTTTTAAGAAATACATTTTTATTTACATGAATTTTTATTTCAAACATTACATCGCATTTATACACTCATATTAATGCATAATATAGGTAGATAGAAGTCATTTTCCCTAAATTGGCTTATACAATATGCTTGCAATTATAAATAATTGATTTAAAAATACATATTTATAAAATGTTATGGATTGAGAAATCAAATACCTTATAATTTAAAAATTTCTAAGTCATTCTTCTATGACCCATATCTCATTACCATGAATAGTCCACTTAACATTCATTACTAGGAAATTGTAAGTTTCTTTTGGAGGAAATGCAGCGTTATTTATATGGATTTTTGTTTCAAAAATTATATATCACATTTATGCACTCATATTAACCCATATAAGTAAATAAAAGTCAACAAATAAATATGTTCCTTTTGGCTTATATCGGATGATTTCAATTGATTTAAGAATATAAATTTACAAAAAGTTATGGATAGGAAAATGAAATGATTTACATTTTACATTCATCTATGACACATCTCCAATGAACCTCAATAGTCCACTTAGCACTAGTTATCAATTAATTCTATGTTTTTTTTAAAGAAATGCAACTCTATTTACATGGGATTTTATTTCAAAAATTACATAACACATATATTAATGCATATAGGAAAATGAAAGTCAATAAATGACTTTGCATGCCAAATTAGAATAGAAAAATTTACAAGTCTATGCAAATGTGTAAAAACAAATGGCTAACCACTTATATAAATTAACAAGTCTATGCAAATGTATAAAAAAAAATGGCTAACCACCTATATAAATTAATATAAAGATCATTTTCTTAAAATAAATTATAATATCTTATGCTAATTTATGTTAGGGAAAGGAGGAATCAAACCACCAACCTCCTGCTTGTAAGGCAGGTGCTCTTCAATTGAGCTAGCACTCTTTAAAACATTATAGAAGAGGAATTTCAATGATTTTCTTAATTTTAAGAAAATAGTCTCCAATCATAGTAAATAATGTCTTTGAAATGATATTAAAAAGAAATTTTATAAAACTCCATATTTCTTATATATTCAATATATGATGCAATGATATCAACATGGAACGTTTAAGATAAATGTGCATTAAAACATGTTTATAGGAAAAGAAAATATTCTACTAGCCAAAGACAAAGGACACAAGGAAGGAGCTCCCTTGGCTCTAACAAAATTATGAAATAAATTCACTTTCAATAAATAAAAGTATTCAAACAATAAAAGGTAATACAATGGTACCTTAGCAAAGGAAACTTATGGTTTTAGGAAATCCCTTTAGAGCATAATATCTGTAAGGACGTCACAAGAAACTGATATTACAGTTCAAAACAAAAGTATGCATAAATTGGAGTGTCCCAAAAACAAATTCCACCTAGTCAATAAAGTGAAGCTACATGACAAATAATGGATTTCCATTCTTAAAATTTTGCGAAATGTACATACCATCATTTTGGTAAAGCTTACCAAATATATTAACTATAAAATCATGTTGTGCCATTAGATTCTACAAAATTGAAAGATTTTATAGTAAGTCCAAAATAACAACCATTCGCTTCAATCTACAAAAATGTTACCCCAAAATTGCCACCTACAAACTTTAGTTGATAGTTTAGGCATAAAAAAATAACAATAGACAATGAAAATCATAGTTTTTTCCA
Source organism: Picea engelmannii (assembly GCA_009831015.1). NCBI lineage: Eukaryota > Viridiplantae > Streptophyta > Pinopsida > Pinales > Pinaceae > Picea > Picea engelmannii. The sequence continues at coordinate 1,124,757 of ML778830.1, read as the reverse complement.
GTTACAACCTTAGAGGTTACTCTCTAAAACCTATTATGGATTTCACTTTTGATAAATTAAAAATGGTACAAGATGCCACATCTTGGATTTCTTCCAAGGCCTTGTGCAGAGGAACCAATAGAAAACATTTCTCTGCTCAATTCTTTGAAAGAATATATATATATATATATATATAGTTTCTAATGATAAGTAAACAAAATAACATCTTTAATTGTCATGTTGACAAACAAATAATAATTCTATAGTATACCACCTAAGAGATATTCAGTTTGTCAACCACTAGGAATTCCATTTTGTGTGTTCAAATTTCCCTATTTTCTTTTTCCACGCTTCCGTCTTAAATTTCTTGCGAGTGTAATTCCGATAAAAGGTAGAAAACTAGACTATTTCCTAAACTAAAATAGGGAATTTTATAACAGAAATTGTAAAAAACTAAAAAAAATGAATTTTAAATGAGCCTATCCTACCCTACCACAACTCCAAATAAATAATCCCAATCTCAAGTTACAATCTGATCATGTTGCATATGTTCAATCCAGGCACCCAAAACTAAACGTTCAACATTTTCTATTTCCCCTTTTGTGGTGTTTCTTTAGAACAACCTACATTTCCTCCATATTTATGATATGGTGTAGTTTCTCTACCATTGTTTGTACCCAATACAAATCTAGTTCTTCATAATCGCGAGGGAAAAATGAGGTCAATTTTTTTTATTTGCTAAAATCTTCTCCTTGAGGCCAATTTTTTTTTATTTACCCCAATCAAACAATGAATTGGGAGTCACATGAGCTCTCAAATCACAAGAACTATGGATCTATTTTTCGCTCTGGGAAAAAGTAGCAATTCTTGAATTTAAGGTTGCAACCATAGCTAGTGATAAGAGAGACCCACATGCATTATGATGTTCCACAACCACAAAATGAGGTGAAATTATACTAAGGTATCCCAACCCATATGAGGAATATTGGGAAGGTGATTGCATCAAACAATGACCAAGGCCCTGGGGTATTGCAACATGTTGCATCTATGTAATTGCCTAAGAAAATGTCAGTGAATTTATGGGAGGTAACATCTAGTTTAGAAAATGCATATATGCATGGATGGAATTGTGAGTTTGCATTTGGAGAATCATCTAAGAAAATACGGAAGGTTCAAGGACCATTACTCTAGGAGATGTTACATTAGAGGAAAAAAAGTCTTCAAGATTCGTTGGAGCAACAATATTTATCCCATGACTTTGGGGATTTCTTGTGGATTTCAAATTTGGAGCGACAATATTGATCCCGTGATCTTAAAATAGATTCTCATTTTGGATTTTTTAATGGAAATAACATATCCTATATTGGATCTTGGAGGTTTAAATATAGTTAATATTATTGTTTTCCATGTTGGATTACTGAGAGGGGGGGTGAATCAGTAATAGGGTAATTATAATCCTTTTTCTCCAAACAATCCAAGTGCTATATCAATGAAAAATTATTATCCAATAATGAGCAATAAGAAATGAACAATCACACACATACACAGTACACCAGTGTTTTACATAGAAAACCAAATTCGGATAAAACCACAGAATGTTTTTTCTTATATGTATTGAAGAATTACATTCATTGGAAGCACCAACTTCCTTTTTTTTCTAGCTACAAGTGGAAGCAGACTCCAACCCCCTAGTTTCTCAAGCTACAACCTAAGGGAAGCTCCAACTCCCCAATTCTCTAGCTACAACTAGAAGGAGGCTACAACCCCCTAAGTTCTCTGGCTACAACCGGAAGGTGGCTAAAACTACCTGTACTTGCCCTGTCCAACCGCCCTGAAGTATAAGTAGAATGATGGAACCACTGTTAATCTGTCACTGTGAAATACACTGTTGTACAACTATAAAAACCTGTACCACTGACCTATATCCAATCCATACAACCGCCCTGTAATCAACCTGTACCTGAAATGAATATGTATCTACAAAAATTACAATAGATACACAACCTATAGTGTTGCAGCCCACGTATGTACGCATCCTATCTATTATGCATCCTGCGTATGTATGCTACCAAACTGTTATGCAGCCTGCGTATGCCTTTTGAAAACTAGGGTTTCCTTTTCTTTAAAACTTCTGACCTTCTGTAACTTCTTTCACATAGATCTGTAACATGTCACTGTATCCAAGCTGTAACTGTACCCTGTGCATGAATCCTCATATATAACCTTTACTTAAGGAAAGTATGTCTCTCTCTAGTCATGTGTCATATAGGTATCTGTAATCATGAACAAGTATAATATACCTCACATGATCTTAGTCATCAACCCCTTTCTGATATTCATTCTCTCAATGCATCAACTACTGCACAAATACAAGCTCTCAAACATGTACCATAAAAACCCTTAGCCATATGCCAAGAAATACAAGATGTGCCTCATAATAAGTATCAATGATGAGCATACCAGCACTGTGATTCTATAGATCTGAATTATGCAGAACATCACATGTAGCCACTAGTCTTTGTAGAGAGAATCCTCAAATATCCATTGCCATTCCTCATGCATACATCAAAATCCAACTATTCATAGAAATACATACCTTTTGAACCAATGGATGGTTCGGATGTATCTGATCACTTTAGACCTTCCAAGGAGCTTTATCTCATAATCTAGAACCTCTGCATCTTCATCTTCTCAAGTTTCCATGACTTTATTAGCATGCATGCTCCTTATACACAAACAGTCTGCGTATATGCACCCTATACATAGACAACCCACATGGATCTAATGTATTGTATGCATCCTATACACAGACAACTCATGTATACACACCCTATACACAAAAAGCATGTGTACACACCAAAAAATAGGGTTTTCTATAAATCTGAGAATTTCTTCGTCAACCCTTCATGCTACCTCAAATGTTCGCTACTTCAAATGTATCCACAAGTATTTACAAGAAGATTTACACAAGAAAATAGATATACAATATGTACAAGTGTGTTTTATGAGTGAACTTTGTCTGTTATTTATATCTTCATGTAGTCTTACACTTTCCTTATTTTAGGGATTCTTCATTTAAAATAATTTCTTTTTGCAAAGCACTTTGACTCTTGGGGGCTTATATAAGACTCATGAGGATTCTCCAAATTCATATGGTCATAACTCTTTAACTGTGAGGAGCTATGTGATGTTCCACATACCACCAGAAACAACATGACAAGAACTATCCATCTAGGATAGTTTCACTCACAAATTCACTATCCTTCATCTCATTATTCCTCAAATAATCATGGGTTATATCAATCCGCAAAGCGTCTTCCCATGACGGCTTTCACCATAAGGGGACCACTTTGGAGTTCATCCATTTTTACTTCTTATCAAGCATGACAAGATAATAATGAGTCATGTTTACATCAAACAATCTTGGGTCCATTACCCAAACCTTTTGCTACGGGGCTTTCTTCAAGGGTTGACATCAATGAAAAGAAACCTTAATCAACATTCTCCACCTTTGGAATTGATGGAAACACTTTTATGAAATACTGAAATCATATCACTCATGCTCCCCATGGAACCATGCCTCTGTCCTATGTATCTGATAAATCTGCACCCCCTGGAACCATGCCTCTGTCCTCTGCCTTTGTCCTCTACATATGATAAATATCTCCCCCTTTGTCATCAATGGAAAAGGTATATTTCCATCCAGAGTTTCTCCCCCTGACTGAACTATCCTCTTATGGTGCTTCCTCGTGTAAATCTAAGACATATAAGATAAGAATTCAAAAATCATTCATTTTGGAGTAGAAATAACTCCAAGTCTCTGGAGAATATATTCAAAGGATTCTCATGGAAGTGGTTTTGTGAAGATGTCTGCCACTTGTTATTTTTTTCCCACATACTCAACTTTGATATTCTTTTTTGCAACCTGCTCCCATAGAAATTGATATTTGATTGGAATGTGCTTCATCTCAAAGTGCATAATTGGGTTCTTCGAGATACTATTGGTGATTGTATTATCACAATATATTGGAATGGGCTCATCATACTCAACCTGTATATCTGTCAGAGTTTGTTTCATCCAAAGAACCTGTGTACAACAAGATGTTGTTGCAATATACTCTGCCTCAGTTGTAGATAGAGATATTGATGATTGTTTCTTTCTTAGCCATGATACTAAACACTCACCCAAGTGTAACGGTGCTCCATTTGTTCTTCATTGGTCATCAATACAACCTGCCCAATCTTCATTTGTGTAGGAAATAAGTGATATATCCTTTCCTTTTGGATACCATAACCCAAACTCTTTTGTTCCTTTGAGATATCTGAAAATCCTCTTCACTACTAACACATGTGACTCCTTTGGTGCTACTTGAAATCGTGCCACTTGTCCAAATGCCTACATTACATCTAGTGTGGATGTTGTCACATATAGTAGGCTGCCAATCATCAACCTTTATTGCCTCTAATATGTAGACTTCGAATTATCATCTTTTCTCAACTTGCAATTGGTTTGCATGGGAGTGATAATTGGTTTGCAATCTTCCATTCTGAACCTCTTTAACATTTCTCTGATATACTTGGTTTGAGAAATAAATATTCCTTGGTTGCTTTGATGTATATAAAGTCCCAAAAATAAGGATAGTTTTCCAAGTAATGACATTTCAAATTCATTCTGCATATATTTTTCAAATTTTTGGCTTAACCTGTCATCATCACTACCAAAAATAATATCATCAACATAAACTTCAATTAATAAAATATTACCTTGACTTACCTTGATGTAGAGGTTGTTGTATACACTTCCTTTTCTGAACCCTACCTGCTATAGATACTTATCCAGTCTAGAGTACCATGCTCTAGAAGCCTATTTTAGACCATATAAGGCATTATTTAATTTACACACATAATTTGCATTCTCTGACAACTGAAATCCTTCTGGTTGTTCAATGTACACTTCTTCTTCAAGTTCACCATTTAGAAAAGTTGATTTTATGTCCATCTGATATACTTTAACATTTTTGGAGCATGCATAGGATAAAAGAAACTGGATTGCTTCCATTCTAGAAACTGGGGAAAATGTCTCTTCAAGTCAATTCCTTCAATCTGTGCATATCATTTACATACCAATCTAGCTTTGTTACTTGTAACTTGTCCATCTTAATTTAATTTATTCCAGAAAACCCATTTTGTGTCGATCACATTCTTATTCTTTGGTCTTGGAACCAGTTCCCAACTGCCATTTTTCTCTATTTGATCCAATTCTTCATTCATGGATTTATTCCAAAATTCATCCTTGTTGGCTTCTTCAAAATAGTTTGGTTCAATTATTGATAAGAGTGTTAGGTGTTTTTGTTCTGGTGAATGGATTTTTCTTCTAGTCTTAACTCCTACATCTTTTTTTCCAATAATTTGATCTGAAGGATGATTCTTCTGTACTCGTTTTCTAGGTGTCTTTGGAGATACTTGCCAGACTTTTTCCTTTATTTCTGTCGGATTGTCTTCACCTTCCTCTTCTACTTCATATTATGCTTCTTCTTCTTCGGAAATTTGTTCCATTGATTTGTTTTCGTCTTCCTTTGTTTATGGTCTGCCTGTTTCATCAATTGTTACGTTGATGCTTTCCTCAACTTTGTTCAATCTTAGATTGTAACACTTGTATGGTTTCCTTGTACTTGAGTAACCAACAAGTACTCCTTTGTCCACACGAGAGTCAAACTTTCCCATTATACCATATTCTCTTTTGATGTAGCATTTTCTTCTAAAAACTATGATGTGCTTCACATTTGATCCTCTTCATTTCCATACCTCATAGGGATTTTTATCAGTGTTGTTTATGAGCATTACTCTATTTTGAATGTGAACTGTTGTATGCACTACTTGTGTCCAAAACATATCTGTCAATTTGGAATCCATTATCATTGTTCGAGACATTTCCTGTAATGTCCTATTCTTTATTTCAACAACTCCATTCTATTGAGGTGTCCTAGCAATGGAGAATTGTCTTTTTATTCCATGACTATTGTAGTAGTCCATAAATTCCTTTGAAGTGAACTCTCCTCCACTATCAGATCTCAATCATTTGATTCTTGAATCCATCTCATTTTCAACCATTTCCATGTAGATCTTGAAGTTTTCAAAAGCTTATGACTTGTTCTTGAGAAATCAAACTGTAGCCATTCTTGTATAATCATCAACTAATAACATAAAGTATCTCTCACCTTTTAAGCCCTTTGTTGTAGTTGGTCCAACTAGATCAATATGCACAATTTCCAGTGGTCTTGTTGTTGAATATTGCTTTGATTTAAGCCTGGTCTTTGTTTGCTTTCCTTGTTGACAATGCTTTCATAAAGTGTTGGCTGGTTTCATGATCTGGGGAATTTCTCTGACTGCTTCTCTTTTGCTGACTTTGACAAGGTTATCAAAATGCATGTGACCCATTCTTTTGTTCTATAGACAACTTTCATCTTCCTCTCCTAGACAACACTTTTCATTTACAATTTCACTTAACACGGATATGTTGTTCGAAGTTCTTGCAGTTGTATTGACCGATTTCCTTGAACCTTCTCTTCTTATCTCAAACTTTTGTGAATCGAAAGTAACTTTATGACCTTGGTCACACATTTACCTCACACTTAGAATTTCATGTTTCATATCTTTTACCATTAGAACATTTTGTGCCTTTTTATTCTTGTTCCCAATTCAGACTGTGCCTTCTCCAAAGATTTTGGCTGAATTATCATTTCTGAAGGACACTAATCCATTTCTTTCCTTTCGCAATGTAAGAAATTTGTCTCTATCACCTGTCATGTGTTTTTAACACCCACTGTCAACATACCAACAATGTTTCTTCTTCTTATATTGTAGAGAGACTCTGCATTCTTCATTTCTATATTGATTTGGCTTTCTTATCCATGTCATTTTCTGAGGTTCTTGTCTATGACTATTGTTATTCTGTTGAGGTTCTTTAGGAGGGACTGTCATTCTGCAATCTTTGGTCACGTGTCCAAAATTTTTACATTTGTAACATTCCACTTTAGTTCTCAAAGATTCAAACCTGTTGTAACTTCTTCTTTGTGTTTCACTAGGTATTCTTGAGTAACCCCTTTGTGTATGACTCTCAAAGTTGTTATTGTTCCTATTGTTAGCTCTTCAGTTCACAACTTTTTGTCCAAAATTATTACATGCATAACATAAACCAAAAAATATAGTTTGATACATGGGATGTGAAGATCTTATGAAAGAAGGTGCTCTGATGAATCCTTCTTCTTCTTGAGGCCTATCTATCTATTTTTTATTTTGAAATATGAAGCTTCTCGGTGGAGGAGTGTCCTTGTAATCTTCCTACCCCCTTTGATTGTTTCTGTATAGATTTTTGGATTTGTTTCTTTATCTTTGGTTTTGGAGGTTGATCCCTTTTCTATTTGATTGTATCCAAGTCCAGACTTGTCAATATGAGATTTTTTACTGCTAATGATGTCATCTAGAACTTTTGATCAATTCTAGATATTTTTCTTTTGAATATCCTTTCTTAGTGTGACAATCTTTGCTTCCAAGTTTCAAATGATCTTGTCATTTTCTTATATTTGTTATTTGAGTGCTTCTTCAATTCTTTTATCTTCAACTATTTGAACCTTCATTCTTGTGATCATTTGTTCTAGTTCTCGAGTGTCCTTCTTCTTGTCTAGTTCTGCTTGTATTTTCTTGTATTTTCTTCTTTTATCTTATAATAACTTCTATGGCACACATTAATTCTTCTCGATAGTCAACTTTTGTCTCTTCAATTTCATCTTCGACTTCTTCATATCCTTCTTCGACTTCTTCATATTCTTCTTCGGAGTCTTCTTTGTCAGAATCTTTTACTGCCATGAATAGAACTCTTCCTGTCTCACTGTCAGTGATTTCATCTTCATCTCATGATAAGATATATTCTTTGATGCATAATCTTTTCTTGAAATCTTTATTTGTAGTTCTTTTGCCTTTATATGTGTGTTTTCCTTTTGATTAACCTTCATCATTTCTCTTTTTCTTATGAGGACTTTTATTAGCAAAATGACCAATACCATCACAATTAAAATAAATTAAAGGAAGCTTACCTCTATGTAACATCCCGCTCTGGAGCACTGAGAAAACTTCTTATTTGAGGACACTTGCTCGCAAGTGATCTGGAATTTTATGATGTTAGACCATTTATACTTTATTATGATGTGGTTGACAGATGACATGATGTGTTACTATTTGATGTCGACAGATGCTATTGACTCAGTTTTATTGAGTGTGTAGGGTTTTTGACCTTGAGGATGCAGAGGCATCGGTAGAATCCCCTTGGACTCCGGACTGAGTCAGGGAGTGTGATTTTGGGTTGATATGTTTACTATGATGTTTCATTTGATTTGATGATTTGATGTTGACATTTTTGACATGATTGTTGATGATGCAGGTTGACGATAGCTTGTCGACCAGACTCACATATGGAGTATAGGGGCCACACATGATTTGCAGAGAGGTTGAGGGAGAGGGGTGGATAGCAGCCCTGCCACCGCCTGCTAGAACTCTCGCCGTGGCCCGAACTGTAGGTTAACGATTACCTAGTTCGAGAGGATCCACGATGCCGTGAGGGAAGATTGTGACAGTCGCTCACGATGATTCTAAGGGGCGCGCAATAAGGCGGGGGCCTTATTCCTTAGAACCCTTAGTCTCCCACAATTTCACCTGGCGGAGTATTGACTCCAGGGGTTATAGATGTCTACCAATCAGTCCAGTTGGTGAGTGGCACCCTTGGAGCATGTGGTGCATCCTGAAGGGCACGTCACACAAAAGAAACTCAGTTGGCAAGTGGCACCCTTGGAGCACGTGGTGCATCCTGAAGGGCATGTCGCACAAACGAAATTCAAGAGGCGAGTGGCACCCTTGGAGCACATGGTGTGTCCTAACGGGCACGTCACAGTAATGTGGAGAAAGGAGTCAGCCTAAATAACCCTAAGACCTCAACACCTGAATAAATCCTTAAAACAATTCCCCTAACCTAGCGTCGCCAGTTTAGAATTTGAGCCCTATGTCAAAAAAAAAAACATAATTCAAGAGTATACATTAAATAGTCATTACCCCTATGATGATTTGAAACCTCCACCTAATCCAAGGAGTTTCCTTCCTTAATTAAATACATAAAACAATTCCTCTGTTAATTGAATTCATAAAGTATTTCCTTACTTAATTGCGTACATAAGGCCTTTCCTCATTCCCGGTAATAAGCTTGATAATTTGTCTTTTTAGGAAGGTACTACTACTTCTCCCTAACATAATAATCAAAACTTAAACATCTCCTAATAACAACGCCATTATATTCTAGCTCACAACAGCTCTGCAATTCAAATAACATTAGAATTTCATTTCCTACTAGCTAAGCATTAACAATACAAGTGCTAATAATAAAATTGAACAAAAAAAAAACCCCACTTAAGCTAATGTGAGTCTTCATAAAGGGTGTAGGGTAAAATAAAGATATTTAATAAATTAATTCAATTAGGGGGTTGTAAATTTGAAAAGAGGAAATTAATTAGTTAACTAAAGGGAGTTTAAAAGAAAATATATATATATTATGAATTTAAAATAAAAATAAAATAATAATATGAAAAGATGCTTAGGCACATTTACCTTTTGAGTTTTCAAAAAGAGAAATAAAAAGAAATAAATAAAAGGTGGGGGGGAACTTAAAAGAAAGGGGATTTAGGGTTTTTGGGAAAACCTAAGGGGATTAGGTCAAAAAGGAGGATAAAAGAAAGAAGATGGGGAAAAAGAGGGGATCTGCTATGAGGTATTGTTATGCTGTCAAAATTGCAAATGGACGGATTGCTTGTGGGAGTTGGGGATTTTCTCAGCTGACTTGAGTGGTAGCTCAGCCTTGAAGGTGAGCTGGGAAGCTAGGTGCTGTCTAGATTGTGTGTGGCCCCTTTGCGGCTCGGGGGGCTGAGGGGGAAGTAGAGTACCCCTAGCATTTGGCTGGGAGGTACCGGTGAGTCCTCTACGGACGGAAAACAGGAGCAGGAGCGGCAGGAGCACAAGAATCAGTGGCTGCAAGCGATAAGGGCATAGGTATGTCATTAGTATTTGGGCGTTATAAATCTCTGGGCGTTTTTACCTTGTTGCGGGTGTTTATAAACTGTAGTTTAATGGTTATTGTGAAAATGTGTAGTTTCAGTGGTTATGGTGTGAATCGTGTGTATAAACTATAGTTTTAAATGGTTATTGGGGTAAACTTGTAGCTTCAATGGTTGTAGTATAAACTTAGTTATAAACTAGGTAGATTACCTATTATTGATTGTTCTGAACTGAGGAATGTTTGTAAATCACTGCTCTGGATGGAGTAAAATTTTATCTACGGTTCGGGACTGAGTAAAAATTTTCTTATTTATCTTGTTCTGGCATGCATGTCGTGTTGACTGTGAAAATTTTATTGGAGGTGCAGGACAGTGTAATTCGTCCAAATCGTTGTGCAGAACTTTTCGTGTGACTGTGGGCGTGCTTTTATCACCAGGGTTTGTACTGTCGTGGGTTCTTGGTACCAGTGTGGGCATGTCTTATTTTACCAGGGTTTTCTTTTATTTCTGCCATGAGCGTATTCTTTAAATGAATGGGGGTATTTCTGTTGTGGGCTTTTCATGTTCTCAGTTGCTATAAAAGTCATTGTGAAACTTGTTGTCTTTCACCGTAAGAATATCGTCCTCTCGTTGTCCATTTCGGGCCAGCATTCTTTCCTGGCAGTATCAATTGTAAGTTTTTTTCTGAGATTCATTGAATAGCGTTGTAAAGGTGATAACAATTCACTAGTGAATCTTGGGCGTGGTTGTATGGCTGCCTTCTTTTTCCAGCAGCACTCGACTCGAACCTTCTCCCTGTTTGTGAATTTAAAGCATGTATATTTCTCCTCTGTCTTCATTTAGATAATGAAGTTTTCCAATTTGTTCCGAATGGGGGTATTTCCCTTGGCGAATGCATTAGCGTGCCTGGCATTGGAATTACCAGAACATCCTTACCGCATTGGAATCACTCGAGCATTTGATATAATTATCCGTCCATGGAATCATTCTTCAACTCATTTAATTCTTGATCCGTTACGAGCCTCGCATCTTCCTGGACAACAACGATTGTGACTTCCAGACTCCATTGGTGTGGAAAAACTGAATTCCCATATGGTTAGTTCCTTTAGCTTAATTGATAAGTGAATAATTTTTATTTTTGAACTTCTAAATATAATTTAAACCACAAAAAAAAAATTAGAATTTCATATATATATACATATGTCATCGTATTCCAAAACTGTAATTTAGGTCAACAAATAAAACAAGAATATAAAACAGACCACGAACCTCTACCATGAATGAACCGAAGTTTCTGAGTTTGTTATCAAGTTGCTGCTTTAAATTTCACATGCCTTGCAGCGGCTGTAGACACTGGAATGAACTTAAATGAGTTTAAGATGACTGTATGGCATTTTAAAATTTATTTTGTAGAGACAGACAACGAAACCTCTCGAACATATCAATAACTAAAAGACAGTTATTAATAGTAAAGGGCTAAGGCCACGCACAGGAAATGCCTAAAATTATTAAGCTACGCAAGTAGATACGTTGTCCTTAACTACATAAGATATTTGAGTAGATATGTTGTCCCCACCGTATCTATGCAACTGCAATTGAAGGCTCACTTCCCGCATGCATGTCTCTGCTTATATCGGTTTTAATTTAATGACGGCAGATTGAGCACCCTATTTTTTCTTATTTGGTTCTTCCGAGCAACTTGCCTTGAATTTAAATATTTTTGGTGTCTCTTCATACACTTCCACCTGTACAACCCTATCCTTCCTCTCAGTAATAATGGCCCATCTCCAACTTTTCTAGGTTCTTTTTCTATTCATTTTAGTTCCAGATTTATCTAGGAAATATTGGACATGCTATTGTGGCCTGTTTGAGTAGTATATTTTTATTTTCAACATATATTTATCATGTCAATGAAAACGTGTGATAATGTTCAAAGATTTTTCTTTATCAATTTTTATGGAGAAGGATTGTGTATCCCACAAATAAGGGAATCTTATACCTCAATTTAGTATGTACTGATTTGGGAATCTTATACATTAATTGATTTGGTATCTGTATTATTGTTATATTTTAGCCATGTTAAAAATTACTAACTATTGCGTCTACATCATAAACCTTGCTTTAGTAGTGATTCGATTTTTAATTGAAATTATGGGTAATTAAATATCCATATTATAATTTATTATAAATATATCGATTATAAAAAAAGGGGAAAAAGAAAAAGGCTTTATAATAAAATTTCGGTAATGATGCTATAGTTTAGCTAATATAGTTTAAGTCACTACAGTTGCCCAGCCCCTATGATGTCTACTGTCATTTAAGGTAATGTTATGACAGTTTAGTCACTTTAGTGGCAAGCTTTACAATATAAAGGCAAGGATGTTATCCTTTATGGTAACATCCTTGCAGTCTAGTTAATTCATTTGTAAGACTTTTATAATACGAAGTAACTATGTGATCAATTAGGGTAATGACAGGGCAGCTTGTCTGTTTTATTGCACGCTCTTACAAAATAAAATGTAGCATGTTTATTCTCATGATGTAAGGAGCAATGTTACTTAATGCCATTTCACTGTTGTTTACTGCAAGGTTGTCATATTATCGGAATATTGAATTGTTATGCTACGTTAATACAATTTATTGCATGGGTGACATACTAGAGGTACTATTATCGTTATTGTCTTGGGAGGTTATCCTAAAAACAAAAAGTGAGATTGTTAATGTTATGTGCAAGGTGATGGTACAAGGTAATGTTGTTAATACTCTATGGTATGAATTGGAATTATAGAATTGTTAAGCATGTAAAATGTAAGGTTGAACCCAACACATTTAGTTGTTATGTTTAGGTAATCGGGAATTGTAATTAGTTGGACTTACGTTGTGTTCAAGACACTCGTCGGTTAATGAAGTTTAATGGAGCAGTTGGTCTGTTTTACCTTTGGCGTGGATCGTCATGTTTTCCCAAATTTTTCCAAGACTTCTGGGTGTGTGATTTTTCCTGTGTAAGGAATCCAGTGTCGTATCAAGAGTCTCGAGCCCTTCGAACCCTTTAAAGGCAAGGTTTCACTCTTGCGACACACCTCACGAAGATTACTAGTTTCTGCCTAAGCAGTCGGCCAGGAGCCTATCTGAACTTCTCTCTCTCTGGAGCAGAGAAATAAGATTAAACGCCCTGCTTTCCTATGCAGAAAGAGTAATCTACCCTGATGGATCCTTCCTTAGGTATTTGGTCGTTCAATGCTTGCAGTTGTGCACCTAATGTCCTCTTGTTGTGGTCATCCTGGTTGCGTCTTGTTGTTTGTTGAGTGGTGACGTAGATTCTAGAGTGTCTGTTACTTCTACACGCGCACACACACTTTAAACAAAAAAAAATAAAAATTTAGCACCTGTTATCAGAGTTGTTGTCGAAACAAGGAGAGTTGTTACATATGGTATCAGAGCCGGGTTCAACCTACGACTTGGGGTTCGCTACGGATTTCGTTGACATGAGTTGGTTTTATTATACTATTACTGATCAATTTGACTGTGTGTGTGTAGGTAATCATGGTTAGAGGATGCCGCGGAGGCAGACGATGGGGTGATAGGGGAGGAGGCGAGACGCCTCCAGCAGCATCCACTCTTGAGGGGTCTAACCCCCAGGGAGGCGAGCAGGTTCTCAGACAGGAACAGATAGCAGTTGGTGATGTTATTGGGATGATGAGATCCTTTCAGCACATGTCCGAGGCTCTGATCAACAGATTGGACCGAGACGAGGCCAGGGCACCGACACCCCCTGAGGTTCTGTCGCGCGCACCGACCGTCACAGGTAGCTTTCACCGTGAACTCGAGAAGGTAAAATTTCCTGAGTTCTTTGGTGCCCCGGACGACACAGCCACCGAGGCATGGTTGCAGAATATGGCGATGTGCTTCGCACTTTGCGATTATACCTCCAACATGAAGGTTTGCATGGCGGTCTTTCAACTGAAGGGGAGTGCTCTTCCATGGTGGAAGCCGCTCCTGCCACAGCTGAACATGGACATTGAAGACGTGTCATGGGAGTTGTTCGAGGAACGGTTCCAAGAGAGGTACCTTTCAGAGGAATTCATTGAGCGTCAGCTCAATGAGTTCAACGCGCTATGACAGGGAGGTCGTACGGTGCCCGAGTACGAGGCACTATTTATGGAGCTGCTTCGGTATGCTCCGCACCTTAACACATAGAAGCTCAAAGTCAACAGGTTCGTGTTTGGCTTTAACGACAATCTGCATGCAAAGGTTAGGATCTTGATGCCTCAAACCTTGCACGACGTTGTCCAAAAGGCCCTCATAGCAGAGGAGGAGCTTATCAGCGGGGGTCAGACCAGGACTTCAGTGAGACCTACAGGGCAGAGTTCATCTGGTGCACCGCGGCATCAGACACCAGCGAGACATACGCCGGGACATCGTGGCTTCCAGAGGGGATCCACTTTTTCTACACACTGACGACCGTCGCCTCAGCAGCGGACACCTTATTGAGGACCACAGCACCAGCAGTAGCGTCGCCCGCAGCAGCAGCAGTTTAGGCCTGTTCAACAGAACAGATCAGGGTTTCAGGCTGGTGGACAGTCATCTTCTGCTTCGAGTACCAGGACTACTGAGCCGAAGAAGGGGTGTTGGACGTGTGGGGAGCCACACTACCAGCGCGACTGTCCTGTGGAGAGGACCAGGGTGTCCGGATCAGCCGGACCCACTACAGTGGGAGATATGGGCAAGGCCCATCGGATTCATGCAGCGGTGAATAACCGCCAGGCAGAGCACCAGTCGACTGTGCTTGAGACGACAGGTACTGTCGCTGACCAAACCCTTAGCATTTTGATAGACCCGGGAGTTACTGAGAGTTTCATTTATGGTGCAGTGCTAAAAAGGATTAAGGTAAAGGCAGTCGAACAGGATGAGTTTAGCTTTGTGGAGATGGCTTTGGGAGCCAAACAGAAGGTGGGAGGAAAGGTTACGGGCTGTGCCCTTAACCTGGGAGATTTTTTCACCAGGGTCAACTTGTACGTCACGATCTTAGGATCTTATGACGTCGTGATCGGTATGGATTGGTTGGAAACACATGAGGCGATTCTCAATTGTAAGACGAAACAGTTGAACTTGGTTGATGACGAAGGACATAGATGTGTGATTGTAGGAAGGAACCAAAGAGTTTCCCTGCGGTTCATCTCTTCCTTACAGTTACGGAAGAGTATGCACAAGGGGTGAAAACTTTATGTGATCCTCATGCTAAACAAGAAGGGACTAGCGGAAGGTCTAGAACACCTTCTGGTGGTGAAGGAGTTTGCGGACGTATTTCCAGAGGAGTTGCCTGGGATGCCGCCGGAAAGGGAACTGGAGTTTACCATAGACCTGAAACCAGGAACCGAACCGATAGCAAGAACGCATTATCGGATGTCGACCCCGAAGTTGCAAGAGTTGAAAATGCAACTGAAGGAGTTGTTGGACCTGGGACTGATACGTCCTAGTGTGTCACCATGGGGTGCACCAGTTATTTTCATATGAAATAAGGACGGATCGTGGAGGCTTTGCATTGACTACCGCCAACTGAACAAGGCTACGATCAAGAATCAGTATCCCTTACCAAGAATTGATGATCTGTTCGATCAAATGAAGGGTGCAACGGTGTTCTCCAAGATCGATTTGCGATACGGGTATCACCAGTTACAGATCAAGGAGGATGACATCCCTAAGACCGCCTTTAAGACGAGATTTGGACATTACGAGTTTACCGTTTTTCCATTTGGACTGACAAACTCCCTAGGGGTATTCATTAGTTTGATGAACGGGGTGCTCTGCGAGTACTTGGACAAGTTCATCCAAGTATTCATTGATGATATCTTGATCTACTCTCGGACGATGGAGGAGCATGATGAGCACTTGCGCTTGGTACTACAATGTTTACGAGAACACAAATTGTATGGGAAGTTGTCCAAATGCTCTTTTTACCAATCGAGAATTCACTACTTAGGGCATGTCATCTCTAGCGAAGGTATCGCCGTGGATCCAGCCAAGGTTGAGGCTATTATGGAATGGCCTACGTTGACGAATGTCACAGAAGTGCATAGTTTTATGGGATTAGCAGGATACTATCGACGGTTTGTCGAGGGTTTTTCGAAGATAGCAAATCTGATCACGGAATTGCAAAAGAAAAACAAGAAGTTTGTTTGGACCGAGAAATGCGCAGAAGCATTTCGGAGGTTTAAAGAGTTGTTGAAAACCGCGCCGATACTAAAGGTCCCTGACATGGATGCAGACTTCTTGGTATGCACTGACGCCTCCAAGGAAGGCTTAGGCAGAGTCTTGATGCAGGACGGACGAGTGATTGCTTACATTTCGAGGAAGCTGAGAAGGCATGAGGAGAACTACGCGATGCAAGATTTGGAGTTACTAGCCATCGTATATTCCTTGAAGGTTTGGAGACACTACCTTGTTGGACAAAAATTTGAATTAAAGACTGATCATTGTGGACTACAACACATTTTTACGCAAAGCGACCTGAACGCGCGACAACGGCGTTGGTCGGAATTGCTTAGCAAGTACGACTTCGAGATTACTTACATAAAGGGAACAGTGAACCGAGTGGCGGATGCCTTGAGTCAGAGGCCATGCATATTTTCGGTGTTACCTCTTCAGACAAATCTACTTGAGAAGATTCTCACCTTACAGCGTGATGATGACTGGTACATAGAAGTCAAGGATTTTATCAGACAAAACACAGTGATGGTACCACGTTATGAGGGATATTCATTGGATAACGATGGGTTATTGAGGTTTAGAGGTCGGATTTACATACCGCCTAATGACGAGTTGAGGATGTTGATCCTGAGCGAGTCTCATAGAGCAGTTTACATTGCTCACCCAGGAGTTACGAAGATGAGGGCCAACCTTAAACCCTTATTCTTCTGGAAGGGAATGAAGGCCGACATAGTCAAGTTTGTGGCTAGATGTCTAGAGTGTCAGCAGGTAAAGGCTGAACATAGACACCCGATAGGATTACTTCAACCACATGCCATTCCAGAATTGAAATGGGAATTTATTTCGATGGATTTTATTATTGGATTGCCACTGACGGAAAGGAGACACGACCCGATTTTTGTAGTGGTAGACACTCTGACGAAGAGTGCTCACTTTATTCCCATGCGTACGATGTATCAGGCACCTGACATAGTGAGAGTTTTCATCAGTGAGATTGTGAGGCTGCATGGCGTGCCTAAAAATATTATATCCGATCGAGGATCGATGTTTACTGGATGATTTTGGACGAGTTTCCAAGAGGCCTTGGGAACCCAACTTAATTTTAGTATTGCGTATCACCCAGAGACCGACGGGCAGACCGAACGAATGAACCAAACCTTGGAAGACATGTTGCGCATGTACGTGATGGACCAACAAAAGCGTTGGGAGGAATTCTTGCCTCTAGTAGAGTTCGCTTATAACAACAGTTACCAGAGCACCATTAAGATGGCACCTTTTGAGTTTCTTTATGGGCGACCGTGTCAGACGCCCTTGAGTTGGGATCGTCTTGAGGATAGGGTCCTGGTGGGACCAGAAGCATTCCAAGAAATGGAAGAGCAGATGCAAACCATAAGACAAAGGATTAAAGAAGTGCAGGATAGACAGAAGAGTTATGCTGATGCGCACTAAGTCGACCGTAGTTACGAGATCGGCGATGGAGTCTTCTTGCGGGTTAAACCGCATAAGATTTCGATCAAGTTTGGAAAAGGATCTAAACTCTCTCCTAGGTTCGTGGGACCGTTCGATATTGTGGAGAGAAAGGGGTCTGTGGCCTATCGACTAGCCTTGCCTGATTCTTTGAGGCGTATGCACGATGTTTTTCATGTATCTGTTCTGAGACATTATATTAGTGATCCTACACATGTGATTGACCTGAGTTCCTTGCAGGTATCAGACGAGGGAGCGTTCATGGCTGAGTCGGTCCGCATCTTAGATCATCGCGTTCGACAGTTACAACGTCAAACGGTAGATCAGGTCAAGGTCCAGTGGGACAGTTATAGTCCGCACTCGGCGACCTGGGAGGACGCATATGATATGCGTCAGCAGTTTCCATTTTTGTTTGATAGATAGACTTATGATACTGTGATACTTTATTTTTTCATTTATACTGAGAAACTTCGGGACGAAGTTTAGACCAAGAGGGGGTGTATGTAACATCCCTCTCTGGAGCACTGAGAAAACTTATTATTTGAGGACACTTGCTCGCAAGTGATCTGGACTTTTATGATGTTAGACCATTTATACTTTATTATGATGCGATTGACAAATGACATGATGTGTTACTATTTGATGTCGACAGATGCTATTGACTCAGTTTTATTGAGTGTGCAGGGTTTTTGACCTTGAGGATGCAGAGGCATCGGTAGAATCCCCTTGGACTCCAGACTGAGTCAGGGAGTGTGCTTTTGGGTTGATATGTTTACTATGATGTTTCATTTGATTTTATGATTTTATGTTGACATTTATGACATGATTGTTGATGATGCAGGCTGACGATAGCTTGCCGACCAGACTCACATATGGAGTAAAGGGGCCACACACGATTTGCAGAGAGGTTGAGGGAGAAGGGTGCACAACAGCCCTGCCACCGCCTGCTAGCACTCCTGCCGTGGCCCGAAATGTAGGTTAACGATTACCTAATTCGAGAGGATCTACAATGCTGTGAGGGCAGACTACGACAGTCGCTCACGATGATTCTAAGGGGCGTGCAATAAGGCGGGGGCCTTATTCCTTAGAACCCTTAGTCTCCCACAAGTTCACCTGGCGGAGTATTGACTCCAGGGGTTATAGATGTCTACCAATCAGTCCATTTGGTGAGTGGCACCCTTGGAGCACGTGGTGCATCCTAAAGGGCACGTCGCACAAAAGAAACTCAGTTGGCGAGTGGCACCCTTGGAGCACGTGGTGCATCCTGAAGGGCACGTCACACAAAAGAAATTCAAGAGACGAGTGTCATGCTTGGAGCATGTGGTGCATCCTAAAGGGCACGTCGCAGTAACGTGGAGAAAGGAGTCAGCCTAAATAGCCCTAAGACCTCAACACCTGAATAAATCCTTAAAACAATTCCCCTAACCTGGCGTCGCCAGTTTAGAATTTGAACCCTATGTCAAAAAAAAAAACATAATTCAAGAGTATACATTAAATATTCATTACCCCTATGATTATTTGCAACCTCCACCTAATCCGAGGAGTTTCCTTCCTTAATTAAATACATAAAACAATTCCTCTGTTAATTGAATTCATAAAGTATTTCCTTACTTAATTGTATACATAAGGCCTTTCCTCATTCCCGGTAATAAGCTTGATAATTTGTCTTTTTAGGAAGGTACTACTACTTCGCCCTAACATAATAATCAAAACTTAACCATCTCCTAATAACAACGCCATTATATTCTAGCTCACAACAGCTCTGCAATTCAAATAACATTAGAATTTC
>ML778830.1:1082280-1105143 GCA_009831015.1 Picea engelmannii | reverse complement strand
GTGAGTCTTCATAAAGGGTGTAGGGTAAAATAAAGAGATTTAATAAATTAATTCAATTAGGGGGTTGTAAATTTGAAAAGAGGAAATTAATTAGTTAACTAAAGGGAGTTTAAAAGAAAATATATATATATATTATGAATTTAAAAAAAATAAATAATAATAATATGAAAAGATGCTTAGGCACATTTACCTTTTGAGTTTTCAAAAAGAGAAATAAAAAGAAATAAATAAATAAATAAAAGGGGGGGAAAACTTAAAACAAAGGGGATTTGGGGTTTTTGGGGAAAACCTAAGGGGATTAGGTCAAAAAGGAGGATAAAAGAAAGAAGATGGGGAAAAAGAGGGGATCTACTATGAGGTATTGTTATGCTGTCAAAATTGCAACTGGACGGATTGCTTGTGGGAGTTGGGGATTTTCTCAGCTGACTTGAGTGGTAGCTCAGCCTTGGAGGCAAGCTGGGAAGCTAGGTGCTGTCTAGATTGTGTGTGGCCCCTTTGCAGCTCGGGGGGCTGAGGGGGAAGCAGAGTACCCCTAGCATTTGGCTAGGAGGTACGGGTGAGTCCTCTACGGATGGCAAGCAGGAGCAGGAGTGGAAGGAGCACAGGTATGTCATTAGTATTTGGGCGTTATAAATCTTTGGGCATTTTTACCTTGCTACGGGTGTTTATAAACTGTAGTTTAATGGTTATTGTGCAAATGTGTAGTTTCAGTGGTTATGGTGTGAATCATGTGTATAAACTGTAGTTTTAAATGGTTATTGGGGTAAAATTGTAGCTTCAATGGTTGTAGTATAAACTTAGTTATAAACTGGGTAGATTACCTATTATTGATTGTTCTGAACTGAGGAATGTTTATAAATCACTCCTCTGGACGGAGTAAAATTTTATCTACGGTTCGGGACTGAGTAAAAAGTTGCTTATTTATCTTGTTCTGGCATGCATGCCGTGTTGACTGTGAAAATTTTATTGGAGGTGCGGGATAGTGTAATTCATCCAAATCGTTGTGCAGAACTTTTCGTGTGACTGTGGGCGTGCTTTTATCACCAGGGTTTGTACTTCCATGGGTTCTTGGTACCAGTGTGGGCATGTCTTGTTTTACCAGGGTTTTCTTTTATTTCTGCCATGAGCGTATTCTTTAAATGAATGGGGGTATTTCTGTTGTGGGCTTTTCGTGTTCTTAGTTGCTGTAAAAGTCATTGTGAAACTTGTTGTCTTTCTCCGTAAGAATACCATCCTCTCGTTGTCCATTTCGGGCTAGCATTCTTTCCTCGCAGTATCAATTGTAAGTTTTTTTTTTCTGAGATTTGTTGAATAGCATTGCGGAGGTGATAACAATTCACTGGCGAATGCTTGGGCGTGGCTGTATGGCCACCTTCTTCTACCAGCAACGCTCGACTTGAACCTTCTCCCTGTTTGTGAATTTAAGGCGTGTATCTTTCTCCTCTGTCTTCATTTAGATAATGAAGTTTTCCAATTCGTTCTGAATGGGGGTATTGGCCTTGGCAAATGCATTAGTGCGCTTGACGTTGGAATTACCAGAACATCCTTACCGCATTGGAATCACTCGAGCATTTGATATAATTACCCGTCCATGGAATCATTCTTCAACACATTTAATTCTTGATCCATTACAAGCCTCGCATCTTCCTAGAAAACAACGATTGTGACTTCCCGACTCCATTGGTGTGGAAAAACTGAATTCCCATATGGTTAGTTCCTTTAGCTTAATTGATAAGTGAATAATTTTTATTTCTGAACTTCTAAATATAATTTAAACCACAAAAAAAAAATTAGAATTTCATATATATATATATACATATGTCATCGTATTCCAAAACTGTAATTTAGGTCAACAAATAAAACAAGAACATAAAACAGACCACGAACCTCTGCCGTGAATGAACCAAAGTTTCTGAGTTTGTTATCAAGTTGCTGATTTAAATTTCACATGCCTTGCGGTGGCTGTAGAC
Source organism: Picea engelmannii (assembly GCA_009831015.1). Lineage (NCBI taxonomy): Eukaryota > Viridiplantae > Streptophyta > Pinopsida > Pinales > Pinaceae > Picea > Picea engelmannii. The sequence continues at coordinate 1,103,173 of ML778830.1, read as the reverse complement.
ACTGGAATGAACTTAAATGAGTTTAAGTTGACTGTATGCCATTTTAAAATTTATTTTGTAGAGACAGACAACGAAACCATTCGAACTTATCAATAACTAAAAGACAGCTATTAATAGTAAAGGGCTGAAGCCACGCACAGGAAATGCCTAAAATTATTAAGCTACACAAGTAGATACGCTTTCCTTATCTTAACTACATAAGATATTCGAGTAGATATGTTGTCCCCACCGTATCTACGCAACCGAAATTGCAGGCTCACTTCCCGCGTGCATGTCTCTGCTTATATCGGTTTTAATTTAATGACGACAGATTGAGCACCCTATTTTTTCTTATTTGGTTCTTCCGAGCAGCTTGCCTTGAATTTAAATATTTTTGGTGTCTCTTCATACACTTCCACCTGTACAACCCTATCCTTCCTCTCAGTAATAATGGCCCATCTCCAACTTTTCCAGGTTATTTTTCTATTCATTTCAGTTCTATATTTATCTAGGAAATATTGGACATGCTATTGTGGCTTGTTTGAGTAGTATATTTTTATTTTCAACATATATTTATCATGTCAATGAAAACGTGTGATAATGTTCAAAGATTTTTCTTTATCAATTTTTATGGAGAAGGATTGTGTATCCCACAAATAAGGGAATCTTATACCTCAATTTAGTATGTACTGATTTGGGAATCTTATACATTAATTGATTTGATATCTGTATTATTGTTATATTTTAGCCATGTTAAAAATTACTAACTATTGCGTCTACATCATAAACCTTGCATTAGTAGTGATTTGATTTTTAATTGAAATTATGAGTAATTAAATATCCATATTATAATTTATTATAAATATATTGATTATAAAAAAAGGGGAAAAAGAAAAAGGCTTTATAATAAAATTTCGGTAATGATGCTATAGTTTAGCCAATATAGTTTAAGTCACTACAGTTGACCAGCCCCTATGATGTCTACTGTCATTTAAGGTAATGTTATGACAGTTTAGTCACTTTAGTGGCAAGCTTTACAATATAAAGGCAAGGATGTTATCCTTTATGGTAACATCCTTGCAGTCTAGTTAATTCATTTGTAAGACTTTTATAATACGAAGTAACTATGTGATCAATTAGGGTAATGACAGGGCAGCTTGTCTGTTTTATTGCATGCTCTTACAAAATAAAATGTAGCATGTTTATTCTCATGATGTAAGGAGCAATGTTACTTAATGCCATTTCACTGTTGTTTATTGCAAGGTTGTCATATTATCAGAATATTGAATTGTTATGCTACGTTAATACAATTTATTGCATGGGTGACATACTAGAGGTACTATTTTCGTTATTGTCTTGGGAGGTTATCCTAAAAACAAAAAATGAGATTGTTAATGTTATGTGCAAGGTGATGGTACAAGGTAATGTTGTTAATACTCTATGGTATGAATTGGAATTATAGAATTGTTAAGCATGTAAAATGTAAGGTTGAACCCAGCACATTTAGTTGTTATGTTTAGGTAATCGAGAATTGTAATTAGTTGGACTTACGTTATGCTCAAGACACTCGTCGGTTAATGAAGATTAATGGAGCAGCTGGTCTGTTTTACCTTTGGCGTGGATCGTTGTGTTTTCCCAAATTTTTCCAAGACTTCTGGGTGTGTGATTTTTCCTGTGTAAGGAATCCAGTGTCGTATCAAGAGTCTCGGGCCCTTTAAAGGCAGGGTTTCACTCTTGAGACACACCTGACGGAGATTACTAGTTTCTGCCTGAGCATTCGGCCAGGAGCCTATCTGACCTTCTCTCTCTCCAGAGCAGAGAACTAAGATTAAACGCCCTGCTTTCCTGTGCAGAAAGAGTAATCTACCCTCATGGATCCTTCCTTAGGTCTTTGGTCGTTCAATGCTTGCAGTTGTGCACCTAATGTCCTCTTTTTGTGGTCATCATGGTTGCGTCTTGTTGGTTGTCAAGTTGCGACGTAGAGTCTAGAGTGTCTGTTACTTCTACACACGTGCACACACCTTAAACAAAAAAAAATAAAAATAAAAATTTTTTAGCACATGTTATCAGAGTTGTTGTCGAAACAAGGAGGGTCATTACACTCTATACCTACCATTGGCTCCCTTGTTCAGTATTTTGACAAAGTTGGCCACTTCTGAATCATCTTTCGAGACATCGTTGTTGCTTCTATATTCTTCTTGTTCCTTTTTCTTTTTCTTTGATCTTTTGGATGCTTTGCAGGTTTCTTGTTTTACATCTAGATTTTCTTTTCGAGTTGTCATTTCATATGTTGTGAAGATTCCATGTTGTTCATCTATGCTTATTTAGTTCAGATCCGATATTTCTTCTAGTGTTGATATCTTAGGGTTGAATCTCATAGGAAGAGATCTTACTACCTTTTGAACAATTACAGATTCTTCGATTTCTTCTCCCAATCCTATGATTGCATTCATTGTTTTGTCAACTCTTGAGAAGTAGGATGCAATATTCTCATCTTCCTTCATTTTTAGTTGTTTGAAATGACCTCTGTAAGTTTGAAGTTTTTCTTCTTTGACTTTTGTATGTCCTTCATAAATATTTCGAGGCTTGTCCAAAATATCTTTAGTGTATTTACAATGTGAAACTTTGGTGAATATTGTTTCGGTGAGACCATTCAAAAGTGCATTTGTAGCTTTGGAATTATTTTGACCAAGTTTCATTGCTTTGTCATTTGTTGGTTGAATTGTTGGTACTGTGTATCCATCTACAATTGATTGCAAAATTTCAAACCCTTGTGCCTGTATATATGTCTTCATCCGTATGCTCCAAAAAGCATACTTCTATCCATCAAAGTGTGGTATTCCAATTTTATATAAGTTGGTACTCTCCATGATCTGCCTTTCAATGGTTAAACGAATTTCTGAAGGAAACTTCTCTGATACCAATTGTTGGATTACTGAGATGGGGGTGAATCAGTAATAGTGTAATTATAATCATTTTTCTTCAAATAATCCAAGTGTTATATCAATTTAGAATTATTATCCAATACAACAACAATAATAAATGAACAATCACACACATACACAGTGCACCAGTGTTTTACGTGGAAACCCAAATCGGGAGAAAACCACAACATTATTTTTCTTATATGTCTTGAAGAATTACATTCATTGGAAGCACCAAATTCCTTTGTTTTCCAACTACAAGTGGAAGGAGGCTCCAACCCCCTAGTTTCTCAGGCTATAACCTAAGGGAATCTCCAACTCCCCAATTCTCTAGCTAGAACCAAAAGGAGGCTACAACCCCATAAGTTCTCCAGCTATAACCGGAAGGTGGCTACAACCACCTGTCCTTGCCCCGTCCAACCACCCTGAAGTATAAGTAGACTAATGGAACCATTGTCAATTTCTCACTATGAGATATATTGTTGTACAACTATAAAGACATGTACCACTGATTTGTATACAATATGTACAACTACCCTATAATCAATCTGTACCTGAACTAAACATGTATCTACAAATATTACAACAGATACATAACCTATAGTGCTTCAGCCTGCATATGTATGTTCCCTATCTGTTATGCAGACTACATATGTACACTACCAAACTGTTATGTAGCCTTTGTATGCCTTCTGAAAACTAGGGTTTCCTTTTCTTGGAAACTTCTGACTTTCTGTAACTTCTTTCACATAGATCTATAACTTGTCACTGTATCCAGACTGTAACTGTACCCTGTGCATGCATCCTCATAAATAACCTTTATTCAAGAAAAGCATTTGTCCCTCTAGTCATGTGTCATATAGGTATGTATAATCATGAACAAGTATAACATCCCTCACATGATCTTATTCATCAACCCCTTTCTAATATTCAGTCTCTCAATGCATCAACTACTACACAAATACAAGATCTCAACCATGAACCATAAAAACCCTTAGCCATATGCCAAGAAATACAAGATGTGCCTCACAAGAAGTATCAATGATGAACATACCAACACTATAATTCTGTAGATCTGACTTATGCAGAAGATCACATGTAGCCACTAGTCTTTCTAGAGAGAATCCTCAAATCTCAGTTTCCATTCCTCATGCATACATCAAAATCCAACTATTCATAGAAATAAGACATACCTTTTGAACTAATGGATGGACCTGATGTATCTGAGCACTTTAGAACTTCCTAGGAGCTTGATCTCAGAATATAGAACCTCTGCATCTTCATCTTCTCAAGTTTCCATGACTTTATCGGCATGTATGCTCCCTATACACAAACAACTATGTATACGCACCCTATACACAGAAAACCTGCATGGATCTGATGTACTATACACACCCTATACAAAGACAACTCATGTATACGCACCCTATACACAGACAACCCACATATGCACTAGAAAATAGGGTTTTCTATAAATCCGAGAATTTTTCCGTCAACCCTTCATACTACCTCAAATGTTCACTATTTCAAATGTATCCACAAGTATTTACAAGAAGCTTTACACAAGAAAATAGGTATACAATATGTACAAGTGTGTTTTATGAGTGAACTTTGTCTCTTATTTATATCTTCATGTAGCATTACACTTTCCTTATTTTAGGGCTTCTTCATTTAAAATAATTTCTTTTTGCAAAGCACTTTGACTCTTGGGAGCTTCTATAAGACTCATGAGGGTTCTCCAACTTCATATGGTCATAACTCTCTAACTATGGGGAGTTATGTGATGTTCCACATACCACTAGAAATGGCATGACAAGCAATATCCATCTAGGATAGTTTCACTCACAAATTCACTATCCTTCATCTCATTATTCCTCAAATAAGCATGGGCTCTCTCACTCCGCAAAGCATCTTCTCATGAGGGCTTTCACCATAAGGGGATCACTTTGGAGTTCATTCATTTTTACTTCTTATCAAGCATGACAAGACAATAATGACTCATATTTACATCAAACAATCTTGGGGCCATTATCAAAACCTTGTGCTATGGGGCTTTCTTCAAGGGTTGACATCAATGACAACCAACCTTAATCAACATTCCATAGTACAATTGTTTCAGTCACCAAATAGAACCAAAAATAAACTCTGGCATTCCTTGGAAGGGTAAAATAAAATGTTAGTATATGGAATTAGCCTAATGTTACTTCTAGGATACAATCTTGGTGGACTAGAAATTTAGCTATTGATAAAGAATTTTGCATTGATCTCTTAAAGCGTGGGATCTATACCATGAATTGCACCTTAACTATTTCATTTCACAGTTATTATTGTTAATAGGATTATTGTTAAAAATATATATATTAGGTGTGTTTTAACTTTTAGCGGTGCTTCCAAATAATTGACGTCAATATTTTATAATATTTAAAATGAAACTACAACATTCATGCTTTATTTTATAGACCTTGCATAAATCATGAAAGCTAATATTTTAAGAATGACTATGCACAACAAATCTATTGGAAACCAGAATGCACAAAATAATTCATAACCATTATTTGGTCTCATAAAACATCCGTTTATTGATTGATATCATCAGTCATACCTTTATATGGCATCTAGTTCTTTTGGCTCGAGATTGATCTCTCAATTGTATTTTCAATCTTAGATTCAAAGCTCAAAAGTCATTTCTAGAAAAAAACCTCAAGAACTCAAAGGAATATTCACCACAAAATCAAGAGGATATATTGCAAGCATTCAAATAAATTTCCTCTTACAATAAAACACAAGTTAGAAACATAACTTTGTGCTCTACAATTGCTTCAAATTCTAGGAAAATTGTGAAAGGATTGCATGAACCCCAATCCCACATTGTATCTTCTTTCCTTGATTTCAAATTAGGATCGAGAGATATTTGGGCCCAATTGAATATACCTTAGGTACATTATGTATATGTACTTCGAAATAACACCCAACACTTCATGTTCTTCGAAATTGGATAGGAGTCCCACTATTATAGCCAACTTGAAACCTTGTTATTGCATCCTTGTGCTTGTGCCATAACAAAATATAGTGATCATTATCTTTCCTTATAGAAAAATAACAAGTACAGATCCAACAACAACATTAGTTAAATACACTTTTTATTTCATCATATACCTTCTTAGGTTGTTCTAGACGCAATCAAAGGGCACACACAAAGGAAAAACACTAACAATGGTGATTTTTAGGATAAAGGTGCCCCGAGAGAAATGATTACATCTTTGTGCTTCCGTTAGAAGGAAAGTTTACAAACACAACCACTATATTTTATTCTAACAAAAGTAGAAGAAAAATTTGTATATCAATATCGGGGCACTAACCTTTGTTTAGGTGAATCACCTCCTTTCTTTGTCTATCTACCAATAAGCATGGTTCATCACATACGGGAATTGAAAGTATGGTGAGGGTGTATCATGTTCATACTGGTACATAATCTTGTGATAAAAGGGAATGTGAGGAAAAAGGAAAACCTTGAGTAATGATTGCATAATTGTGATTTTTCTTGAAGGAAAACTAGTAACCATTGGCTTTCCATCTATGAAAAGAACAAATGTAGAGCCCACAACAACAAATGATTTGAATACATTTATTGTTTCATAATATTGTATCTTATTAGCTTGTTCCAGAGATAATAAATGGGCACACATCAATCCATAACACTAACCATGGTGATTTTTAGAAAAAAATCACCCTTAGAGAATTGATTGCATCAACTTTGAGGGAGAGAGCCTTAGGCCCAATTGAATCCATCTTAGTGTTGAAAAGTCAACAAGAAACATGTGTCTAATTTACTTTTCGCTTAATTAAATTAGACAATAAATATTAATCTATTATCTCATTCATAACTGAGTGATTTGGAATTGTAACATAATTATAAGTGTAGTTAAGTGAGTCAATATTAGTTGTACTAGTTGTAAGTAAACATGCACTAGTGAGAGTTCAGTTAATTAGCGAACTCACATGCAACTGAAGATTCACCATGGTTAACTACATGCATGTCAGTTCCAATGGAGATCTAGTTGAGATAACAGGTGAAAGGGACAGTTTGGCTATCAGTTGGGATTTGTTCACACATGCAGTGAATATGCTTATGAGCATGTGCAAACGAGGAAATTGTATTCATTCGATTCATTGTGAGAATTTGGATTGCAGAGATTGTGCATAGGAGGCAGGCTATCTGGACATAGAATTTGGCACATGTATTTGCTAATTTGTGTATGACAGTGTGAGACGATTGTATTGTATTGAGAGCTCTTGGATTAGAGTTTTGTATGAGATTGTTTCATGATTCATGATATACATAATATATGATAGTGGGGTTTTTAGCTTTACAATTTCCTGGTAAAACTTTTGTGTTGTGTGTTATTGATATTTCACTTTGTGCATTGTGGTTGTGATCGTGGTTTAATTGCTTCCGCAATAATAATAGTAGAAGCAATTATGTATTTAACAAGTGGCAGAAATTGTTAGATCAGGAGAATCGCAGGAATACATTAATTTGTATCAAAATTTCTACATGGTATCAGAGCCATGGAGGCCACGGAGTCATGGAAATGAGCTGCGAACATAATTTCATTCTCGCAGGTCCCGCCTCTAGCCGGGTGCGAACTGTAGTACTGAAAACTTCTGGTGTTTTCAAGAACAATAATTCTCGCACACTAGACAAAGGCAGTGTGTGAACTCCATTGGAAAGAACAATAATTCTCGCACCCTAGACAAAGGCAGGGTGTGAACTCCATTGGCATTCTCGCAGGCAAATACACTAGTAGGGTGTGAACTTCCGTCACCCTAACAGTGGAGCAGGGTGTGAACTTCTTGAGCATTCCCGCAGGCTACAGTGGAGCAGGGTGCGAACTTGACAAGCAAGTTCATAGGATATACACAGGAAGGGTGCGAACTTCCCTCAGGTTGCTCTCAGGTGGGGTGCGAACCTCCCAGGGAAAGAGGAAAGTGCGGGAGTTGAGTTTTGGGTTGATAACATTTGAATTTGCAATATTTTCTTGGTGCGACACTTGATTCAAGATCGAAATGTCTTTCAATGGCTTGAGGTTGGAGTATGCACTCGAGGGTAGCTCTAAATGCATTTCTTGGAAGGACAAGATGGAGGCAGTGCTCAAAGACAATGGCTTGAAGGGTTACATTGACGCAGATGTTCCTAAGACGGATGCGACAGCCACTACAAATATTGATGCATGGCAAAATAAAGTGGTGAAGGCGAGGAGGATTCTGTTGGAGGGCGTACGAGACCACATTGTCTCAAGTCTCCATGGGAAAACCACACCATATGCAATGTGGAAGGTTTTGACAATTCTGTTCCAAAACAGTAGCGACCATAGGAAATTGGCGCTCAAAGATAAACTCAGGAAGATCAAGATGGAGAAAGGCGACACCATTCCAAAATATCTCACAAAGTTTGTCCAATGTCGGGATGAGCTTGGAAGTGTGGGAATAACAGTCGCTACTGATGATTTGGTGAGCTTGGTGCTCCTAGGGCTTCCTAAGAGTTGGCACAGTTATCAAGACTCTGTCAATGGAAGGGAAAAATTACCAGATTGGGAAAGACTATGGTCAGATCTGGTGCAAGAGGAGTTCAGGCGGAACACCAGAGATGGATCTTCATCAAAGCGTGATTATGAAGAGGATTGTGCTTTGAATACCAAGGCAAGGAAAGGGAAAGGGAAGAAATACCAATCAAATTCTGAGTCTAAAGTCAAGAAGCTAGATTTGTCCAAAGTGAAGTGTTTTCACTGTCACGAACATGGGCATCTCACTACTAACTGTCTGTAGAAGAAGAAGAAGAAGACGGGTTTTGGAGCTGCAACTGGTGAGGCTCTTGTCTCACAATTTGAGCTTGACTTCGCTTTGATCGCTTTGATCGCATGTGTGGTATTTGGATAGTGGTGCTTCCTTCCACATGATAGGAGATAGAGAGTCTTTCATTGACTTGGAGGAGAAAGATATGAGAATGCATATAGAGATGGGTGACGATGGATGATACAATGCGAATGGTATTGGTACCATTACCTTTGAGAGGGATTCAGGTAAACCATTTCAATTGAAAAATGTTATGCATGTTCCAGGTCTAGAAAAAAACTTGGTCTCAGTCGCAATGTTGGAGGACAGAGGCTATGATGTTGTTTTTAACAGTGGTATAGCCTACCCGTGACATAAAGCAACAGGTCAATTCAATAAGATAGGGATTCGAGTTAAGAATCTCTACATGCTACAGGTAGATGGCTGCGGTGCCATGATAGGCAAGGCAGAAACAATGGTGAGCTGGGATGAGGGAGAATTATGGCACAAGAGATTAGGCCATCTTCATCATGGAGCCTTGAAGATCATGCAGCAAATATCTACTAGACTTCCAAGGGGAAATCTTGCTCAGTCAGATCAGTGCAAGGGATGCACCCTGAGGAAGTATGTAAAGTCCACCTTTCATGAAAAGGAGAACCATGCTTTGGTGATCCTGGAGAGAATTCACACGGATGTGTGTGGACCATTCTCAGTTGCTTCAATAACAAAACACCTGTATTATGTTATTTTTGTTGATGAATTTTCTCGTAAATGATGGATATTCTTCATGCAAAAGAAGGATCAAACATTCTCAAAGTTCTGTGAGTTTAAAGCATTGGTAGAGAAAGAGTCGGGGAAGCAAGTGAAGGCTCTAAGGAGCGATAATGGTGGATAATACATCTCTAATGAATTAAAAGACTTATGCAGCAGAGAAGGAATTCAAAGAGAACTCATAGCGCCTCATAACCCACAATAAAATGGGGTCGTGGAGAGAAAGAACAGAATGATCATAGGTGCAGCACGAGCGATGTTGCATGATCAAGGCCTACCATTGCATTTGTGGGCAGAAACATGCAATACTGTAGTTTATGTGCAGAACCATTGTCCTCATAGAATACTTGGCATGAGTAAACCTGAAGAAGCTTTTACTGGTAAGAAACTTGATGTTTCTCATTTTAAAATTTTTGTTTCATCTATTTATGTGCATGTAAACAAGGATGCCAGGAAGAAGCTGGAACAGACTGTTGAAGTTGGGATATTTTTGGGGTACACAGAAACACCCCATAATTATTGTGTGTATTTTCTGAACAGTAAGATGACTGGTATGCAATGGGATATAAAATTTGATGAGGGGAAATCCATGCAGTTGTCGCTTGAGAGGGAGCTAGACTTGCATGCAGAAGAGGAACTGTTGATTCCGAAGGATGAGTCTCAAGATGTGGATAAGCCACATGAAGAGGTTCATGGAGTGGAGGAAACCACTCAAGTAGAGCCATCCATTAGAAATGGCAAAAAGTGCACCACAGAAGCTGATAGATTGAGACTAGATGTTGCACAGAATATAGGAGCCCCTATTTCACAACGCAGACAGAGCCAGTCTCCTGATCGATTTGATGGATACATGGCTCTCATGAGAAAATGTATTGTGACTGAACCATCTTCCTTTCAATAAACAGTGCAGGACCCCACTTGGGTTGATGCTATGGTAGAGGAGTATGACTCCATTGTCAAAAACAGTGTATGGGAAATTGTCCCAAGACCGATTGATAAATCAGTGGTAGGTTCGAGATGGATCTACAAGGTAAAGAAAGCTACTGATGGGAGTGTGGAGAAATACAAGTCCAATTTTGTGGCCCGAGGATTCTCATACATTGAGGGGATAGATTATGGGGAAACCTTTGCACCTGTCACAAGGTACTCTTCCATAAGATCCATCCTTGCACTCTCAGCATAGATGGGCTGGCGCATTCATCAGATGGACGTAAAAACTGTGTTCCTCAATGGGATCATTGAGGAAGAAGTGTACATTGAACAACCAGTAGGTTTTGAGACCTTTGATAGAGATTCGAATGTGTGCAGACTCAATAGAGCATTGTATGGGCTGAAGCAAGCACCTCGTGCTTGGTACACTCAGATAGACAACTATTTCACCAGATTGGGCTTCACCAAAAGTGAAGTAGATGAAAACCTATACCAAATTGTGGTGGAGGGTAAGCTTTTAATCATTGTTCTTTATGTTGATGATTTAATATTGACTGGTGATGAGCAGTTGATATGCTCATGCAAGGAGGACCTTGCAAAGGAGTTCGAGATGAAGGATTTGGGCCTTCTTCATTATTTCCTTGGTTTGGAAATATGGAAATGAGATGGTGAACTTTTTGTGTCCCAAGGAAAGTATACCAGGGAGATATTGGGTAAGTTTCACATGGAGGGTTGGAAACCCATGGATACTCCTCTTCCAGGAAACTGGAGGAAAGAGGATGCTACTTCTGGAGAAGTAGTGGATGCTACTTTCTATCGACAGTTAGTGGGTTTGCTAATGTATTTAGTGAACACGAGACTGGACATTTGCTATGCAGTTAACCAACTAAGTGAAGCGATGGTTAAGCCTACCAAACTCTTTTGGAAGGCGGGTAAGCATGTCCTGAGATATCTGAAGGGCACATCTGAGTATGGATTATGGTACAGACAGACAGATGAGGTGAAGTTGCATGGCTTCACGGATGCAGATTGGGCAGGCAGCCCAACGGACAGAAAGAGCACATCAGGAGGGATCTTAGCATTGGATCTACAACCATTTCTTGGTACAGCAGGAAACAGAGATCCGTGGCACTAGGTTCAGCAGAAGCAGAATACATGGCAATGATTCAAGATGGATGTGAGACTATCTGGATGAGGAAGATCTTAGTTGGTTTGTTTGGTTCTCATTTAGATCCGACAATGATTTATTGTGATAATCAAAGTTTCATTAAACTCTCGATTAATCATGTGTTTCATGACAGATCTAAGCATATAGATATCTTGTATCACCATCTCAGAGATTGTGTGCAGTGGAAGATCATGTTGCTTCAATACATTCCTATGGAAGATCAGGATGTGGACATTCTAACGAAGGCACTCACCAGGAGAAAATTCGAATATCATAGAGATAGGATTGGGGTGAAGGATAATCCCTTTCTTGTTGAGAGGGAGTGCTGAAAATTCAACAAGAAACATGTGTCTAATTTACTTTTCCCTTAATTAAATTAGACAATAAATATTAATCTATCATCTCATTCATAACTTAGAGATTTGGAATTTCAACAAAATTATAAGTGTAGTTAAGTGAGTTAATATCAGTTGTACTAGTTGTAACTAAACATGCACTAGTGAGAGTTTAGTTAATCAGTGAACTCACATGCAACTGAAGATTCACCACGGTTAACTACATGCATGTCAGTTCCAATGGAGATCCAGTTGAGATAATAGGTGAAAGGCACAGTTTGGCTATCGGTTGTGATTTGTTCACACATGCAGTGAATATGGTTATGAGCATGTGCAAATGAGGCAATTGTATTCATTCAATTCATTGTGAGAATTCGGATTGCAGAGATTGTGCAGAGGAGGTGGGCTATCTGGACACAGAAATTGGCACATGTATTTACTAGTTTGTGTATGACAGTGTGAGACAATTGTATTTTACTAAGAGCTCTTGGATTAGAGTTTATTATGAGATTGTTTCATGATTCATGATATACATAATATATGATAGTGGGGTTTTTAGCTTTACGCTTTCCCAGTAAAACTTATGTGTTGTTTGTTATTGATATTTCACTTTGTGTATTGTGGTTGTGATCGTGGTTTAATTTCTTCTACAATAATAATAGTAGAAGCGATTATGTATTTAACAAGTGGCGGAAATTGTTAGATCAGGAGAATCGCAGGAATACATTAATTTGTATCAAAATTTCTACACTTAGGTACATTGCTCATATACACTTTGAAATAACACCCTACAATTCATAAAATCTCAAATTGGATAAAAATGTTTCTATTATATCTATTTTGAATCCTTGAGGTTGTATCAAAATGAATGATGGCAACTGATTTCTTTCCGTCTAGTAAAAGCACAAGCGTGGAACCATCAACAACATTGGATTTAAATACACTTCTTATTACATCATTTTGGATCTTGTTTGCATGTTACAGAGCCAATAAAATGACCCATACAAAGGTAGGACACTAACCATGGCGTGTTTTAGGACTAAGGCACCCTTAGAGCATTGATTTCATCCTTGTGCTTTTGCTAGAAAGAAAGGTAGCAACCAATAAATTTCCATCTAGCAGAAGCATAAGTGCATTGTTGGTGACAACATTAGAACACTAACCTTGGTTAGGGTGAAATCACCTCCTCACTTTGTCTAGACACTAGAAAACATGGCTCATCATGTAGGGGAATTAGAAGTAGGGCTAGGGAAAATCATGTTCATATTGCTACATGGGCTTGTGCTAAAATAGCATGTGAATACAAAGTAACCCTAAGCAATGGCACATACGTGTTTTTGTTCCTAAATGAATGCTAACAACTTCTATCTTTCCATCTATGACAAAAATAAATGTAGAGCCCACAACAACAATAGATTTGAATATATTTATTGTTTCATAATCGTGGATCTAAGTTAGCTTGTTCCAAAGACAATACAAGCTTGAAACTCATATTGAAACCTAACATTCAACACTTAAAAGGAATAGTAGGAAGGACCAACTAGGAATTGATATTGCATACAATGGAATAATAATACTATTATTCAAGTCTAATTTCAAGCAATCAATGACACAACTAGAACCAAGGGAATTGTTTTAAATTCAAAGATGACAAACCCTTATCATTGTCCCTCGAGATCCAAAATCAACACAACTTCACATTTTTTAATTTTTCAATGTAAGAAAATGACGCAACCCCTCCTCAACCCACAGGTCGGAAGGTCATGTTCACATGATCTTTCCCCTTACACTCGCCTGAAGAGCTCTCAGAAATGGCTCCTCTATTTCCCTTTTGGGAAATCTGCACCCACAATTAACTTCAAGAAATTTCCCCTTGTACTTTGGAAGATCGGACTTCGCACTTTTGTGAATCTAGTGGTCAAGTGCCTTGTCTCTAAATCTCCAAAACCTGAAACAATCAACACTTCACCCTTTCCCTTTCCAGTTTCAGATTTCTCCTTATCGCAATTTCGGGAGTTGCAATGTCGAGAAAATTGTCTCCTCGACCCCCGAAACCCAATTTACCAAAACTTTGATGTGCTCACAAGGTTGACCTTTCAACGTCCCTTTACTTCGTTGGGACTTTGGACTTCACGATTTCGCAAATCCTGATGCAAGGATTTCGGAAATTCACCCCACGAAGCCCTGAAATGGTTAATGGAATTGACTTCCTTGTCGAGAGTGTGCCACCTGTCCACTCTGCTATCTTCTATGGCCCACACAATCCTCTCGTCCTTTCGGTACTTCGTGTTTCATGATTTCATGAGTCCCATTGCAAATATTACAGGACTTCAATCTATGAAACCCTGAAATAGAAATCCACATGTAAATCCAACGACCCTTGTCGGCTTGGATCTATGGTTCTGCCTCTCTTGAGCTTGAACCCCTCGAAAGTATTCACCGTAACGAACCAACTCCTCCGTGAGATATGATGGCTCACAAGATTTCGTGAATTCTCCATAGGGAATTCCAACTATCCATCTCTTTCCTCCACAAGGACTTCTGCAACTTTTTTTGTCAAGTAGTTTTCCCACGGTACTCAACTGTCTGCAACACAACTTGCAACGCCTTCTCACTGTTCCAATGCACAAACTTCTTGTGCTTCCTTTGATAACTGTGAGGACTCTATCCCTTCTGAGATTTCTCTAATTCTGATTCTTTGAAAAAAAGACTCATGCACACACTCCTTGCATCAGATCTTCAAACACTTCCAAGTGTTGAACTCCTTTCGACTCTGCGCACTCCCTGTAGTAGCAGTCTCTTAGCAAATTGTTTGGGTTACCAAACCTGAAACTCTATTTGGCCTGCACACACCTTGCATGACTCCGGTGCCTAGATGCACTTCTGAGGGAATAAGAACAAAATTTATCTTATCTAAGCTTTCAAAGACGAAGCTCTGAACCCTTTGTCAACGCACTCCTTTCAAACAATTCAACTGCACTCCTTGCTGAAACTCTTGCTCAGATAGAGAAACAATTGAAACTCATTTCCCTTACTCTCTCTCTCTCTCAAATTTCAGACATTCAACAAGAAATCATTCATACATAGCATAAAAAACAATTGCATGATAGAAAGAGTAAATCATTCATGAGCATAACATTCAAAAATGCATACATAGAGAATATTTGAACACCATGAGTCTGAATCAAACCTTTCTATATTAATTCATAACTTTTGTACATGGGTATTCTCACTACAACTCTTTGCTTCTTTTCTATGCTATTGCTAATGTTACAATAATACAAGTGAGGGTGTCTATATCCTATTTCCCTCCTTCCTTCTAAACTATCTAATCTACACATTAATTTCTATCTACTTGCATTAACTATCATAAATGCCTTCTACCTACTAAGGACGAGAGCGGATCGCTCAAGGTCTGTTTACATTTTACAAGTGTGCCTCCACTTGATGGATTCATTAATGTTTCAATAAATTCTCAAAATTTGTATTGAGTGCTTTTCCAGCTGTCCGTTGTCTCCGTGCTAGCTCACTTGGGATGCTCCTGCATCATACTCCCTCGCTTGAAAAATTTCATGGGCTCCTGTCCATGAGCTCACGCACGGTCTGTCCATGCTTTTGGATATCTATTTCGTTCTCCCATATGTCATCTTCAACTGGATGGCCCTTTGACTTGACCAAATGTTGAAAGTATTTCTTTCGCCTAGTCTTCTTGCTCACTCTTTTGTCTAGTATGAACTCCATCTGTGGCTTTTCTGCAACTAGCATCTGTTTTGTCCACTGGACCACTGGCTATTCATTTTCCATCCCTATTTCCTCATCTTTATATGGGTACAAATATGATATATTGAATATCAGAGAAATTTTGATCCCATCGGGTAATTCAATCTCGTAAGCATTTGCCCCAAATTTCTTCAAGACCTTACATGGTCCGATTTTCTTCATCTTCAGTTTAGTATATGTTCCTCTCGGGAACCTTTCCTTTCTCAAATGAGTGAGGATCAAATAACCAACCTCAAATTGAAGTTTTTTCCTATGTTGATCTGTTCTACACTTATATTCCTGGCTTGAACTCTGCAATCGCTCCTTCACCTTGCTGTGAAGTTCCTTCATCGCCTCTACGAAATCTTCTGCACTAGCGCTCCTAGTCGCAGTCTGTTCTGAATCTCTCAGATCAAAAATTCCTCTCGGCTACATGCTATAGACAATATGAAATGGACTCTGCCCAGTGCTTCTGTTAACTGAGTCGTAAGCAAATTCCACCTGTGGTAATATGTTGTTCCACTTGCTGTGGTGTTTCGTCACCAGGCTTCTCAGTAAGTCTCCCATACTCTTGTTCACCACTTTTGTCTATCCATCTGTCTGAGGATGATAAGCTGAACTAAATGATAATTTAGTTCCCAGCTTCTTACATAACGTCCTCCAAAAGTGTCCTATGAACTTAGTGTCTCGATCTAAAACTATGCTCCTTGGCAATCCGTGAAGTCGAATGACTTCTTTGAAAAACAGATTCGCAATGTGAGTTGCGTCACTGGTCTTATGACATGGAATGAAGTGTGCCATATTGGAAAATCTATCCACCACCACAAATATTGAGTCAAACCCTCTTTGTGTTCTTGGTAACCCCAATATGAAATCCATGCTGACTGCATCCCACGTTTTCTCAGGTATGGGAAATGGTTCATAAAAACCCACATTCTGTCTCCTTCCTTTCGAATGCTGGCAAATTATGCATCTGTCCACGAATCTCTTGATGTATTCTCGCATTCCCGGCCAAAAATATGACTCATTCAACTTTGCAAACATATTTTCGTGACCAAAGTGCCTGGCCAATCCTCCACTGTGTTTCTCTTTCAACAAATTCTCCCTCATGGAGCATTTCAGAATACAGATCTGATTACCTTTAAATAGTAATCCTTCCTGGATCATGTATTTTGTCCATTGGCTTCTATCTATGAGAATTGGATTCTCAGCTACTTCATACACCTCCTTAAAATCTGGATCATTTCTGTACATGTCCCTGAGATCATCAAAACCCAACGTTTTGACTTTAAACTCCTGCAATAGCAAACACTTCCTGCTCAAAGCATCATCAACTTTGTTAGCAATACCAGAAATATGTTTAATCACAAAAGTGAAATTTTGTATATATTCAACCCATTTAACATGTCTCTAATTCAACTTTCTCCTTTTGAGTCACAAACTACAATGCATGATTGTCACTGTATAAGACAATCTCCTTTAGGATCAAGTAATGTCTCCATTTTTTCAATGCCTGAATGATAGCATAAAACTCCTTATCATACATGGAGTACTTCACTTTCGCTTCATTCAGCTTCTCGCTGAAGTATGCTATCGGTCTATCTTCTTGACTCAATACTTCCCCTATTGCAAATCCACTTGCATCGCATTTCACTTGAAATGTCTTTTGGAAATCAGGCAACACCAGAATTGGTTGTTCCGTGATCTTCCTCTTCAACAGATTAAAACTCTTCTCAGCTTCTTCTGTCCAGTGAAAAGATTTGTGTTTCTTCTTCACTGTATCCATCATCGGTGCACTAATCCCACTGAAATTTTTTATGAACTTTCGGTAGAAACTAGCCAATCCGTGAAAACTTCTCACCTCAAATATATTATTTGGTGATGGCCAATTCTTGATTACCTCCACCTTGTCTGGATCCATCCTCAACTTATCTGCAGAAATAACAAACCCTAGATAAATGAGCTATGTCTTCATGAATCAAGACTTCTTCATGTTTATCAACAACTTCTCCTCCTGTAGCCTCTTCATCACTATAGCCAAATGTTTCAGATGCTCTCCCACTGTTTTAATGAAAATCAGTATGTCATCCAGATATACGATTACAAATTTTCTGATGAACTCCCTCAGGACTTCGTTCATCAACCTCATGAAAATACTTGGTGCGTTCATTAAGCCAAATGACATAAAAATCCATTCATACAAACC
Source organism: Picea engelmannii (assembly GCA_009831015.1). Classification (NCBI taxonomy): domain Eukaryota; kingdom Viridiplantae; phylum Streptophyta; class Pinopsida; order Pinales; family Pinaceae; genus Picea; species Picea engelmannii. The sequence goes on along the minus strand of ML778830.1, from coordinate 1,085,269 downwards.
TTCATTGGTTTTGAATGTTTTCTTCCATTCATCACCTTCTCTCATGCAGATTTTATGATAACCGCTTTTCAAATTAATCTTCGAAAAAAAAATTGCTCCACTCAAGCAATCCATCAGATCGTCCATCCCTGGCAATGGAAATCTATACCTGATGGTTATCTTGTTGATCACCCTCGAGTCAGTACACATCCTCCAACCTCCGTCTTTCTTCGGACTGAGTACTGTCAGAACAACACATGGACTCAAGCTTTCCCTGACCAAACCTTTGTCCAATAAATCCTGAACTTTTCTTTTGACCTCTTCATTCTCCTACGGCGTCAATCTATACGCGGCTTTGTTTGGAAAACTAGCTCCTGGTATGAGATCAATATGATGACTCACACTTCTGATCAGTGGCAACAAACGAGGTAGTTCGTCCACTACTATGTCAGCGAACTCTTCCAGTAGTTCCTGAATCTCTTCTGGTAAATCATCCACTCTTGTGCTGGTCAAAACAATCTTCGGTTTCCTGACCACAATGAATTGCGGTTCCTCCTTCTTTTTGACCTCTGTAAGAAGTTCTTTCCCACTCATGAGAAGTATAGTGTTTCTTACTTCAGGTTTCACCTCCTTATCCTTGCACCTCCTTATCCTTGATTGGAAGCAGCATGTGAGTTCTCCCATTCTTCTCTAGAGTGTATGTGTTCATTCTCCCATCATGAATCACATTCCTGTCATATTGCCATGGTCTACCCATCAATAGATGACAAACATCCATACAAATAACATAACATAATATCTTATCATTATATCCTCTTATCTTAAATTCAACTAAACACTGTTTAGTGACAGTTACCTGATGTCATTTTTGTAGCCACAAAACTCTGTATGGGCTTGGATGATGTAGCGACCCTTGATTATTAAGTATAATTAATTTAATAATATAATCCTAAAAGATTAGCTAAACTATATTTATTTATTAAAATAACCTTAACTAATTATTTGTTATTAATTAGTTATTCTTGATTATGATTAATTTAAGTATAATTAACTCATTAATTAATATGGTTAATGATTGATTTAATTATTAATTAATTAATAAATTATTAAATAAGAATTGGATAATAAAATATAATGTTTAAATTGAGTTACGTATCCCACAAGGGATAACGTATTCAATACATGGATAATATATTTAATGAATGGATAAGGGTAATTAAATGGAGGGATAGGGAATTTAATGGGAGGGGGAAAGGCGGTGAAGGAGGAATAAGAGGGGGAAAGGAGTGAGGAGGAGGGCATTCGACAGGAAGAGGGCCATGAGTTTGGAGGGATGAGTATTTCAGAGAGCTGAGAGGGGCTATGAGATTGGGGTGCTCTGATTGAGGCACATGATTTGCTGGTTGTGACATATTGATCAGGCAGACACCGAGTTGCTAGAGGTTTTGGGCTCGGAGGGCCAGGATGTCCGTAGATATCCTGGAGCTAGGTTGTTTTCCTAGTTGGCAGGGTGGACAATAGTTTTTGGGCAATTTTTCTGTGTTTGCAACAGGACTGGGCTGTGTAGCAGGTAGTAGGAGAGCAGCAACAGCAAGGCAGCTGGCAACAGAAATAGCATCAGAACCAGGTACCCTGCTGAATTATGCATTTATTTATTCTGTTATGAATTTGTTAATATTTGATGAATCTAAATTGCTGAAGTTGCTGGTATGAAGATCGATATTATGCTGAAGAATTAGTGTTTTAGTTAATAAATAATTGCTTGTGAGGATAACAATGTTTAGATATATATTTATGGGCATTACATTTGGTATCAGAGCCATGTAGTTCACAATCTGGAGCCTTAAAGGCCTACCCACCTACCCAATATCCAACCTATCCAACTTGCTCCATGCGAGCTGCATACACAGCCATAAACAGAATTAGTATGGAGATGTGGCTCTTCATAACTGAAACAAAAGAAGAAAAGAGCAACAAGGGATTTTTAAACCACATACCATTTCCCAATTGCTGGCACAAATCAACTCCTTTCTGTAACAAATACACCCTCCCCTGTACACAAAAAAAAAATTACATATAATTTACAAAGCGCGTAAAAAAAAGAGAGGAGGATATGTCCTTTTCGCTTCTGTTGACTACAGTATGGAAACCCTAAAAGACTTCCATTGGGGCTATTGGTGTGTTGCCCTATTTCCTTACTTCCTCGTTTCATAATCAGTTTAGCCTGGCATTTCACAACCTCGGTACTTCCATATATGATTTTCCTTTGCACAGTTATGATGGCATTTCACAACCTCGGTACTTCCATATATGATTTTCCTTTGCACAGTTATGAAAACGACGGAGTTTGCCCTTTTACACAGGGTTTTCCATAAAAAAAAAAAAAATATTGAAAACATGGAAGAGAAATGAAGCAATAGAGCCCTAAATAGGGAACAAATCAATGGCTACTCCTTGGGCAAATGTTTAAAAAAAAGAAGAGAGAATACACATGCAATAAAACCTCAATGAAGAACACATAATGACGAAAAAGGTAGGCTTCTTCCCTACAATTCACGCTGTTTCTGCTGAATGGTGAGTCATTTAGTAGTCATTACAGTATATTAGAAAACCAGGCTGCATCTTTGTGAACGTAAGAAACTGTCCAACTTATCCCAAATATCCAACGCTGCAGTTTTATCCTGGTGTCGCTTATGCTTGCTGATCTATAAACAACACCAGTAAAACAATAAGCAAGAAAATGATGGCAATAAGAGAAGTATGCAGTAAACCAAAAAAAAAAAAACTTATGAAATACCCTGTCATCCATAATACATATGCACAAGGGAAACTCAAGAAAACCTGCTCTACAAGAAAATTAAAGTTTAAACAGCTGCAATCAAAACCACATATTTAACCACAAACCAAAATGATCTTCACGTTTCACTGTTTCACAGTCCTCACAGACTCCAAACTATCATCTTCAAAGCGAAGGTGAAACCCCATGACTGCAGAAACAGAAACAAAAAAA
>ML778830.1:1043706-1075762 GCA_009831015.1 Picea engelmannii | reverse complement strand
TATTTATTAAAATAACCTTAACTAATTATTTGTTATTAATTAGTTATTCTTGATTATGATTAATTTAAGTATAATTAACTCATTAATTAATATGGTTAATGATTGATTTAATTATTAATTAATTAATTAATTAATTAATAAAGAAAGTATTAAATAAGAATTAGATAATAAAATATAATGTTTAAATTGAGTTACGTATCCCACAAGGGATAACGTATTCAATACATGGATAATATATTTAATGAATGGATAAGGGTAATTAAATGGAGGGATAAGGAATTTAATGGGAGGGGGAAAGGCGGTGAAGGAGGAATAAGAGGGGGAAAGGAGTGAGGAGGAGGGAATTCGATGGGAAGAGGGCCATGAGTTTGGAGGGTTGAGTATTTCATAGAGCCGAGAGGGGCTGTGAGATTGGGGTGCTCTGATTGAGGCACATGATTTGTTGGTTGTGACATATTGATCAGGTAGACACCGAGTTGCTAGAGGTTTTGGGCTCGGAGGGCCAGGATGTCTGTAGATATCCTAGAGCTAGGTTGTTTTCCTAGTTGGCAGGGTGGACAATAGTTTTGGGCAATTTTTCTGTGTTTGCAACAGGACTGGGCTGTGTAGCAGGTAGCAGGAGAGCAGCAGCAGCAAGGCAGCTGGCAACGGAAATAGCATCAGAACCAGGTACCCTGCTGAATTATGCATTTATTTATTCTGCTATGAATTTGTTAATATTTGATGAATCTAAATTGTTGAAGTTGCTGGTATGAAGATCGATATTATGCTGAAGAAATATTGTTTTAGTTAATAAATAATTTCTTGTGAGGATAACAATGTTTAGATATATATTTATGGGCATTACAGGTGATCAATCATCTGCAGCTCCAATTTTTCTATCATCTCTGTAGAAACAAGGTTATCCATGCTACCACTGTCCACAATGACCTTGCATACCCTGTCCTTGGTTTTGTAAGTAGTCCGAAAAAGTTTGTTTCTTTGGACTGAACTCTCCACCTCTTTCTCTGGTGTCAACAGAGCTTTTCACATCATCAACGATCTTTTTCCTTCAACATCTTTTGTCTCAACATCCCGCCTCTGTGCTTCGGTGATGTGAATCACACCCCCTTCTTTATTTTTTTCTGGGCACTCATAAGACTTGTGTCCAGTATTTCCACATGTGAAGCATGTTATCACTCCACCTCTTCCTCTTCCTCTACCTCAAGTACGAGGAAAAATATTATTATCAGCGTAATCTCCTCTCTGTTCCGTATGTTGCCCTCTCTGTTCATCATATTGCCCTCGCTGTGAGGTTCCACCCCTCTCAGTTTGAGTCTGAGGTTTCTTCCAGTCCTCCATGGGTTTTTGGTTTTTATCCTGGGCAACTGATTTGCCTCTGGGATGACTTCTACCTTGGCCTCTTTGACCCTGCTTTTGGATCAGCTTCTCTTCAGCTCTTAGAGCCATCTGATAAGCATCTTCCACCGTTCAGATGGTTACCATGCTCATATCATCCTGAATGTCGTATCTCAGGCCATTCATGTATCTAGCAACCTTTTCATCATCACTTTCTCGATGACCTGCCCTGATGTTCAGCCTGTAGAATTCTTTAATGTATTCCTTCACTATCATCAGTTTCTATCTCAAGTTTTGCATCCTTTGAAACAGAGTAATCTAATAATCTCTGGGGATGAATTTAGCCTTCATCTTCACGATCATTCTATCCCATCTTTTGATCTTCTACTTGCCTTTGCAGCATCTGTCAGCTTGTAGTTCATCCCACCACAATGTTGCATGTCCCTTTAGTCTCGTGATAGCATGCTTGACCTTCTTGTCCTCTTCGACATCTTCATATTCAAAATATGTGTCTAGAGCTCTAATCCAGTCTAGAATCTCCTCTGCATCCAGATTTCCCTCATAAACTCAAATATCCATTTTGTCTCTTGTACCCATTCTTGCAATATCCCTAATCAAGCATTCATTTCCTGCATATTCAGCTGCAACTTCCTCCCCTTCATGTTCAGCCTCAATTTCACTTTCATAATCACTAAGATACCCAACACTGATTGTACGCCTCTGTGTTGTCTCCATGTCTTTGAGTCTGGCGCATAGGTCACGCATCTCTCTCTCCATGGCTGGATCAGGCATCTACCTACCCATTCTTCTTGGCATTTCCCTATCCTTTGGTGGATCAGGTGTTTTGCTATCCCTTCTTCTTGGCGGCATGGTGAATTCTCCTTTTCCCTGCTATGAAAAGAAAGAAAAATTTCTGGGCTCTGATACCAAACCTGACACAACCCCTCCTCAACCCGTAGTTTGGAAGATCACGTTCATAGGATATTTCCACTTACACTAGCCTGAAGAGCTCTCGGAAATGGCTCCTCTATTTCCCTTTCGAGAAATCTACACCCACAATTAACTTCAAGAAATTTCCTCTTGTACGTCGGAAGATCGGACTTCGCACTTTCGCGAATCCGGTGGTCAAGTGCCTTGTCTCTAAATCTCCAAAATATGAAACAATTAACACTTGACCCTTTCCCTTACCAGTTTCCGATTTCTCTTTATCATGATTTTGGGAGTTGCAATGTCGAGCAACTTGTCTCCTTGACCCTCGAAACCCAATTTACCGAAACTCCAATGCACTCGTAAGGTTGACCTTTCAACATCCCTTTACTCCATTGGGACTTTGGACTTCATGATTTCACGAATCCTAATGCAAGGATTTTGGAACTTCACCCCACGAAACCTCGAAATGGTCAACGGAATTGACTTCCTTGTCGAGAGTGTGCCACCTGTCCACTCTGCTGTCTTCTGTGGCCCACACAATCCTCTCACCCCTTTGGGACTTCACGTTTGATGATTTCACGAGTCCCGTTGCAAAGATTACTGGACTTCAATATATGAAACCCCGAAATAGAAATCCACGTGTAAATCCAATGGCCCTTGTCGACTTGGATCTATGGTTCTTCCTCTCCTGAGCTTGAACCCCTCGAAAGTATTCACCGTAAATCCCCTGCTCCTCCGTGAGATCTGATAGCTCATGGGATTTCATGAATTCTCCATAGATAATTCTGACAGTCCGTCTCTTTCCTCCACAAGGACTTTTGCAACTTTTTTTTCCAAGTGGTTTTCCCATAGTACTCAACTATCTGCAACACAACTTGCAACGCCTTCTCACTATTCCAATGCACAAAATTCCTATGATTCCTTCGACAATTGTGAGGACTCTATCCCTTCTGAGCTTTCTCCAACTCTGAGTCTTTGAAAAAAAGACTCCTGCAGACACTCCTTGCAGCAGATCTTCAAACACTTCCAAGTGTTGAACTCCTTTCGACTGTGTGCACTCCCTGCAGCAGCGGTCTCTTAACAAATTGTTCAGGTTACCAAACATGAAACTCTATTCGGCCTGCGAACACCTTGCACGACTCCAGTGCCTAGCTTCACTTCTGAGGGAATAAGAACAAAATCTATCTTATCTGATATTTCAAAGACGAACCTATGAACCCTTTGTCAACGCACTCCTTGCATACAATTCAATTGCACTCCTTGCAAGAACTCTTGCTCAGATAGAGAAACAATTGAAACTCATTTCCCTTACTCTCTCTCTCTCTCTCAGATTTCAGACATACAACAAGAAATCATTCATACATAGCATAAAAATCAATTGCATGACAGAAAGAGTAAATCATTCATGAGCATAACATTCAAAAATGCATACACAGAGAATATTTGAACACCATGAGTCTGAATCAAAACCTTTCTGTATTAATCCAGAACTTTTGTACATGGGTATTCTCACTATAGCTCTCTGCTTCTTTTCTATGCTCTTGCTAATGTTACAATAATACAAGTGAGAGTGTCTATGTCTCATTTCCCTCCTTCCTTCTAAAATTTCTAATCTACACATTAATTTCTATCTACTTTCATTAACTATCATAAATGCCTTCTACCTACTAAGGATGAGACAGGATCGCTCAAGGTCCGTTTACATTTTACAAGTGTGCCTCCACTTGATGGCTTCATTAATGTTTCAAGACATTCTCAAAATTTGTACTCGGCGCTTTTCCAGCTGTCCGTTGTCTCCACACTGGCTCACTTGAGATGCTCCTGCATCATAAAATGAGATAGCCAATCATTTCAAATTTGAGTTTGTATAATTCACTTGGATTTAATCATACAATTATAGCTCAACACCTAACCAAAAGAAATCATTTGCTACTAGACTCGCTTGACCAAGCGACAAGCTTTTTCAAACTAGACTGGGACTGGAAGACCAAATTACTAAACAAAAAAGTTTAGAGGATTTCCCAACCATTTTATAACATGAAACCAAAGCATGATTTTCATATTTTAGGTTGTCCCTTGGACACTCTATGATGCATGCCAATAACTAAGGAAACACTTATTTAGATGATTTTAACATATAGAACTAACAAAATGACAATTGATACAAGAGCTAGGCTTCTCTAAAACCATTTAAACTATCATACTTTGTCACACGAACATGAAAACGAACACGAGCTCATCTCAGACAACATCATCTCATCATCGGGGAAATAAATCTAATGTTATATTTTCCTCTTGCGCAAGAACGAGCTCATCTCAAGCAATGTCATCTAACCATGGGGGAAATCTATCACTTGCTAGATTTCCCTCTTGCAAAAGCATGATATCATCTTAGACAACATCATCCCACTATGGGGGAAAGCCAGTACACACTTGATTTCCCTCTTGCATAAGAACGAGCTCATATTGGACATCATCATCCCACTATGGGGGGGAAGATATCATGTGCTAGCGTTTCCTCTTGCACACGAATGATATCATCTCAGACAACATCATACCACCATGGGGGAAATATACATCTTGCACAAGCATGAGTTCATCATGGACAACATCATCCTATCATGGGAGAAATCTAGCACATGCTAGCTTTCCCTCTTGCACAAGCAGAAGATCATCATGAACAACATCATCCCACTCTGGGAGAAAGCTAGAGTGTGCTAGATTTCCCTACTACACAAGCATGAGTGTATGTCAGAAAACATCATCCCACCATGGGGAAAAGCCAACGCATCCTATATTTCTTTCTTGCACAAGCACAAACTCATCTTGGAAAAATTCAACCCATCGTGGGGGAAAACAATCATGTGTTATCTTTCCCTCTTGACAACCATGAGCTTATCTCAAACATCATCATCCCACCATGGGGGAAATATAGAGTGTTCTAGATTTACCTCTTACACAAGCATGAGCTCATCTCTAACAACATCATCTCATCGTGGGGGAAATTTGCCTCTTACATAAGCACAAAATCATCATGAACAATATCATCCCACCATGGGGGAAAGCTAGGATGTGCTAGCTTTCCCTCTTGCACAAGCACAAGATCATCTCAAAAAACATCATCCCACCATTGAGGAAACCTAGCACATGCTATTCTTCCCTCTTGCATAAGCATGAGCTCATCTCGTACAACATCATCCCACCATGGGCGAAATCTAGTGCGTGCTATCTTTCCCTTTTTCACAAGCAAAAAGTCATCTCGTACATCATCTTACTCTAGCGGAAAGCTAGCTCATTTCCCACTTGCACAAGCATGAGATCATCTCGGAAAACATCATCCCACCGTGGGGGAAAGATAGCTTCTGCTAGCTTTGCCTCTTACAAAATCATAAGCTCATATCCAACAACATCATCCCACCATGGGGAAAATCTAGCGCATGCTAGCTTTCAGTCTTGAAAAAACACGATCTCTTCTCGGAAAGTATCATCCCACTATGTTTGAAAGCTAGCACATGCTAGCTTTCCCTCTTGCACAATCATGAGCTCATCTCACTGTGGGGAAAATCCAGCTTGTGCTATCTTTTCATCTTGATCAAGCACAATATCATCACATACAACATCATCCCACCATGGGGGAAAGCTAGCGTGTGCTAGATTTCCATCTTGCACAAGCACAAGCTCATCACGAACAACATCATCCCACCGTGGGGGAAATCTACCGCATGTTATCCTTCCCTCTTTCACAAGCACAAGATCATCTCCAAAAACATTATCCCACCATGGGGGGATGTTACCACATGTTAGCTTTCCCTCTTGCACAAACACGAGCTCATCTCGGACAACATCATCCCATAGTGGGGGAAATCTAGCAAGTGTTATGTTTTCCTCCTACACAAGAACAATCTCATCTTGGACAACATCATCCCACTAAGAAGGAAAGCTAGCTCATGATATCTTTCCATATTGAACAAGCACAAGCTCATCTCATACAACATCATCCTACAATGGGCAGACTAGATTTCTCACTTGCACAAGCATGAGCAAATATCGAACAACATCATCCCACTATGTGGGAAAGCTAGCGTGTGCTATCTTTCCCTCACGAAGGGATGATGTTGTCCGAGATGTGATCATTATTCTATGCTATATTTCCCTCTTGCACAAGCACAAGTTCATATCAAACAACATCTTCCCACTATGGTGGAAATTTTCTAGCAATCCCTCCTGCAGAACCATGGCCTCATCTTGAACAACATCATCCCACCTTGAGGAAACGCTAGCTCATGCTAGCTTTCCTTCTTGCATAAGCACGACCTCATCTCAGACAACATCCCACCATGGGGGAATGCTAGCGCATGATAGTTTTCCTTGTTGAACAAGCATGACCTCATCTCAGACAACATCATCCCACCATGGCAGAACGATAGAGCGTGCTAGATTTCCCTTTTGCACAAGTACGAGTTCATCTTAGACAACATCGTCTCAACGTGGGTGAAAGCTATCTCATGCTAGATTTACCTCTTACACAAGCATGATCTCATCTCGAAAAACATCATCCCATTGTGGGGAAAATCTAGCATGTGCTAGCTTTTCTGTGTGCACAAGAACGAGCTCATCTCGAACAACATCATCCCACCATGGGGGAAAGCTAGCACATTCTATCTTTTACTCTTGCACAAGAATGAGCTCATCTAAGACAACATCATCCCACTGTGGTAGAAAGCTAGCATGTGGAAGCTTTCCATATTGCACAACCACAATATGATCTTGAACATTACCTCACCATGGGGCAAAGCTATAGTGTGTTAGATTTCCCTCTTTCACAACCACAAGCTCATCTCAAACATCATTGCACCATGGGGAAAAAATAGAGAGTGTTATCTTTTCCTCTTGCACAAGCATGACCTCATCTCAAACAAAAACATCCCACTATGGGGGAACTCTTGCACATGCTAGTTCTCCCTCCTACACAAGCACGATATCATCTCGGAAAACATCATCCCACCATGGGTAAAAGATAGTGTGTGCTAAGTTTCCTTGTTGAACAAGCACGAGCTCATTTTGGAAAATATCATCCCACCATGGGAGAAATATAACTCATCCTAGCTTTCCCTCTTGCACAAGAATGAGCTCATCTCATACAACATCATACCACCATGGGGAAAAGCTAGAGCATGCTACCTTTCTCTTTTGCAAAAGAACAATCTCATCTTGGACAACATCATCCCACCATGGGGGAAACCTAGCATTTCCTTCGTGCACAAGCACGAGTTCATCCTAAACAACATCATCACGTTGTGGGGGGAATCTATCTCGTGCTACCTTTCCCTCTTACACAAGCAACAACTCATCTCAAAAAACATCATCCCACCATGGGGGAAGATAGCACGTTCTACCTTTCCCTCTTTGACAAGCACGAGATCATCTCGGACAACATCATCCCATCGTGGGGGAAATGTAGCACATGCTAGCTTTCCCTATTGCACAAGCATGAGTTCATATCGAACAAGATCATTCTGTCATGGGGGAAAGGTAGTGCATGCTAGCTTTCCCTCTTGCACAAACACAAGATCATCTCAAAAAACATCATCCCACCATGGGAAAAATCTCTCGCGTTCTATCTTTCCCTCTTGGACAAGCACGAGCTCATCTCAAACATCATCCCACCATACGGGAAATATAGTGCATCCTATCTTTCCTTTTTGCACAAGAACAAGTTCATCACGGAAAACAACATCCCACTATGGGGGAAAGATAGCGTGCTAGCTTTCCTTCTTGCACATGCATGAGAAAGTCTCGGACAACATCATCCTACAATTGGGGAAAGCTATCACATGCCTCTTGCAAAAGCATGAGATCATTTGGGACAACATAATCCCATCGTGGCATTAAGAAAAACTGTGTTAGTTTTTCCTCTTACATAAACACGATCTCATCTAAGACGACATCATCACATTGTCGGAGAAAGTTAGCACATGTTAGATTTCCATCTTGCACAAGAATGATCTCATCTCGGACAACATCATCCCACCATGGGGGAAAGCTAGTTTTCCCATGCTATCTTTCCCTCTTGCACAAGCATGACCTCATCTCAGACAACATCATCCCATTATGGGAGAAATGTAGCACATGCTAGTTTTCCGTCTTGCACAAGCTCGAGCTCATCTCAGATGACATAATCCCACCCTAGGGAAAAGCTAGTGTATGATAACTTTCCATCTTACACAAGCATGAGCTCATCTAGGAAAACATCATCCCACCATGGGAGAAAGCTAGAACTTGCTATCTTTCCCTCTTGCACAAGCACGATTTCATCTCGAACAACATCATCCCATCATCGGGGAAAGCTATCATGCTATCTTTCAATCTTCCACAAACATGAGGTCATCTCGAACAACATCATGCCATCATGGGAATGCTACCTTTCCCTCTTGAGAAAGCACGAGATCATCTAAGACAACATCATCCTAGTGTCGGTGAAAGATATCATGTGCTAGATTTACCTCTTACACAACCACGAGCTCATCTCAGACAACATCATTTGAAGGTGGGGGAAATTTAGCATATGCTAGCCTTTCCTCTTGCAAAAGCACAAGCTCATATAAAACAACATCATCCCACCATGGGGGAAAGCTAGCGCATGATAGCTTTCCCTATTGCACAAGAACTATATCATTTGGGACAACATCATCCCACTGTGAGGTAAATCTAGCTTGTGCTAGCTTTCCCTCTTTCCCAAGCATGAGCTCATCTCAGACAACATCATCCCACCATGGGGGAAAGCCAACGCTTGCTATATTTCCCTCTTGCACAAGAACGATCTCATCTTGGACAACATCATTCCACTGTAGGGGAAATCTAGAGCATGCTAGATTTCCCTCTTGCACAAGCACGAGCTCATATCGAGTAACAACATCCCACCATGGGGAAACGCTAGTGTGTGCTAACTTTCCCTCTTGCACAAGCACAAACTCATCTTGGACAACATCATCCCACCGTGGGGGAAATATAGTGTGTGTTCTTTCCCTCTTGCACAAGAATGAGCTCCTCTCAGACAACAACATCCCACTATGGGGGAAAGATAGCATGTGCTATCTTTTCCTCTTGCACAAGCACGATCTCATCTTGGACATCATCCCACTAGACAACATTATCCCACTATGTGGGAAATCTAGATTTTGCTATCTTTCCCTCTTGCACAAGCACAAGCTCATCTCAGACAACATCATCCCATTATGGGGGAAATATATCATGTTCTAGCATTCCCTCTTGTACAAGGATGAGCTCATCTCGGACAAAATAATCCCACCATGGGGCAAAGCTAGTGCATGCTAGCTTCCCTCTTGCACAAGCATAAGCATGAGCTCATCTGGGATAGCATCATCCTACCGTGGGGGAAATTTATTGCATGATATATTTCCCTCTTACACAAGCATGAGCTCATCTCGGACAACATCATCCCACCATGGGCGAAAGCTAGCACCTGCTAGATTTACCTCTTGCACAATAATGAGCTCATCTCAGATAGCATCATCCCACCGTGCAAGAAAGTTAGCACATGTTGCCTTTCCCTCTTGCACAAGAAGGATCTCATCTCAGATAGAATCATCGCACCGTGGGGGAAAACGAGTGTGTGCTAGCTTTCCCTCTTGCACAAGCAAGAGTTCATCTCTGGGGGAAATCTAGTGCATGCTATGTTTCCCTCTTACATAAGCATGATCTCATATCAAACAACATCATCCCACCATGGGGTAAAGATACCTCTTTCAAAAGCACGAGCTAATATCAGAAAACATCATTCCATCGTGGAGGAAAGTTAGTGCATGCTAGCTTTCCCTCTTTCACAAGCACAAACTTATTTCTGACAACATCATCCCACCATAGGGGAAATCTAGTGTGTCTTATCTTTCCCTCTTGCACAAGCATGAGCTCAGCTCGGATGACATCATTGCATCGTTGGGGAATGCTAAAGGGTGCTAGCTTTCCCTCTTGGACAAGCACAAGCTCATCTAAGAAAACATCATCCCACAATGGGAAAATCTAGTGTGTACTACCTTTCCCCTCTTGCACAAGAACAAGCTCATGTTAGAAAACATCATCACACCATGGGGGAAAGCATGTTATTTTTCCCTCTTGTACAAGCATGAGTGCATATCGGGCAACATCATCCCACTTTGGGGGAAATCTAGTGCATGCTAGCTTTCCCTCTTGCACAAACATGAGATCATCTCAGACAACATCATCCCACCGTCGGCATGCTATCTTTCCCTCTTGCACAAACATGAGCTCAACTCAGACAACATCATGCCAACGTGGGTGGAAGCTAGCATGTGCTAGCTTTCCCTCTTGCACAAGCATGAGCTCATCTTGAACAAAATCATCCCACCATGGGGGAAAGTTGTCTCGTGATAGATTTCCCTCTTGCACAAGCACGAGCTCATCTCGGACAAAATCATCCCACCATGGGGGAAATTTAGTGCATGCTAGATTTCCCTCTTGCACAATCATGAGTGCATCTCCGACAACATCATCCAACCATGGGGGAAAGTTATCATGTGCTATCTTTCCCTCTTGCAAAAGCACGAGCTCATATCGGACAACATCATCCCCCCGTGGTGGAAAGCTAGCGCATGCTATCTTTTGTTTTTGCACAAGAACAAGTGCATATCGAACAACATCATTCCATCGTGGAAGAAAGCTAGCACATGTTGGATTTCCCTCTTTATTAAGTTAGACTATGATTACATTCATATCCTTCAACAATAGTACCCAGAGAAAGGAGAGCAATACCCCTATGGTTGCTCCTCAAAGAATGCTAACCTGCTACCTCAAATTATGGATTTGTTCTGCAAAAGGAATAAAATACTAACGCTTTGACCATGTCAAGGGGATATGCCAAATCACTTCCTTGAAATATTTGATCCATGCCTTGATAAACTTTAAGAAGTTTCAGCCACGCTCTAACCTTTCCCCCGAGCAATCAACTTCTTGCTGTAAAATAAGTCTGAAAACATATTAGTAGTCTTTAGTCTAGTAAATCACGATAACATATAATTGTGATAACCCTGTTGTTGGCATGTTTACAGGAATAATGTGCTTTTCATTGAAGGAAAGAACAACACTGAACCAAATCTTGAGACCACAGAAGACGAGAAAGCTAAGAATAGATAGCGGCTTCCAGAAGTGCAGACGAGGTCTAAGAGACAGACTCGTAGGAGGAGAAAAGGTCAAGACCCGTGAACACCTAGAAATCCTTCTAAGTCGAAGAGATCATAAGCTCAGGAGGAAGAATGGAAGTGGCCTTTGGATCACCGATCTAGGGACTAACAATCGTCAGATTGAATTAATGAAGGATACGATAAGCGGGGAAAAATGATTGAGAATTCAATCATCCGAATTTCCGTCAACCGTCGAATTGATTTAAGTGGAAGGACAGGATATGTAAGGGTTGAGATATGAGATCTCGATCACCCTAATTTTTGTCATTCGTTGGATCATTCTAAGTGGAAGGATAGGATAAGCTAGAAGAGAAACATCGTAGATAGATCGATCCATCGATCTAACAACATGATCGAAGAACAACATTTTGTTCAGGTCAAATGTTGTGAGGAGGTTACTGTTCAAGGAATATCACTTCAAAACAATTGGAAAATTGAAAGTCAAATTACCCAAAGCATGAGATATGAAATGAATAAGGACCATCGGATCTGGAGAAAATGCAATGACCATTAGATCAACATCCAGTGACCAGAGGAAGAATAGAGGAGAAGTAAAGATGTGATCCATTGGATCTGAGCACCGATGATCAATAGTCGTAGGATCCAGAGATAAATGCGCGAAGTTTAAGCCTTTGGATGAGTGTAGGAGAGAGGACTTGTCAAATCCCCGAAGTAAGCAGGGACCGTCCATCATCAATACTGAAAGTTGGAACATGATCCACAAGTCTGGAGCAAATTACTTTTGGATTTTATGGTTGGAAAGGAAATGAAAAGTCCCAAATTCCTTAAGGAAGAAGGTCTGAAGTCACTCTCAGACGTCGATATAAGATAAATTTAAGGAGTTAGGACAGCTGTTAGATCCAAGAAAATAACATGTGTCACATGAGGAGACCCATGTTAGCAAGAATACATTAGCAAGGACACATGGCATAATCAGATAATGACAAGTGTCATGTTGAATCATCATTTGAGGTAAGTGAAAATCATGAATCTTAGTGACACATGATAGCTACTCAGGTCGTGCCACATTATCAAGTGATATAAGCAAGCTATGTCATTGTGGGAGTTTTACTTCAAGATTATTACTGCCAACGATTGGACTAAAGTCCTGAATTTCCGAATGTCGAAGACCCAAAGAACAACATGGTCATTGATCGCCAGGAGGGGTACATGTAAGAAGATTACACATTCGGGAGGAAATACTCCAAGAAAAATTGAAGGAGAAAGGTTAAATATCATCGAAGCCTGAATAGATGAAGTAGGTGGGATTCATTGATCTATGAGAGGACAGGTGTCACTACATCACAAGCTACAGGTAAAATGCTCTGAGGGAAGTCGATCGAGGAGAAACTAAAATATGAGAATTTCGAAGAGAGAAGTCCTGGAGTGGAGGATAGTCATTGGATTAAAGAGGACATATGTCAGCAGATCTTCCATTTCGAAAGATATTAAGTAAGAAGAAATGTGAAGTTGAGAGTTGAAATCTCCAGAGTCCGGAGACCCGAAGGAGATCTCGACCATTAATCCAAGAGGGACACGTGTCAGTGGATTTTCGACTCTGGAATATTGATGTATGGAGGAAAGCAGGGTTTGAGAGTTGAAACTTATGAAGTCGGGATCACAAAATCAATCACATCTATTGATCTGTGGAACTTGAAAGGATAGATCTGAATCGTTATTTCAGGAGCACCGTCAAGATCGTGAGATTGACGGTCTCGTCGCATTGCGAGGAATGAAGGTGCATGAACGTCAATGAGTTGAGGGCGGGCCACAATCAAAACCACAGTTTTGGAGAAAGGACATGTGGAGGCTCGAGGTAAATTGTGGGGAAAAACACTATTTGTTTTAAACCAAGTTTGGACTCGTCCGCAATCACGTGGTCACATGAGTTCAACACCCAAGGTCATATCGAGAATGGAGCTAGTTCTTTCTAGGCGTTAGTTCAAAGTTTGGGAGTTCATAAGTTAGGAAATTTAGGGTTGGTTCAAATCCAAATACCCAAAACACAAAGTCCGTAAGTGCTTGGCCCCAGGTCATAGCCATCGGTCACATGGAGAGAGAAAATAGAGGAAGGTTCTAGCATTGCTAAGTTACACTTCAGATATCGAGAGTTTGAAGAATCGATATGTCTCATACCAAGATTCCTGAAGTCGCGAGTTACAAAGCGCTTGTTAGTTAGGTGTATGGTCATTGTCGATGGTCACATGAAGGAAGGGGCTTAAAATCCAAAGAAGCCAAAAATGACTGACTGTTACCACCAGAGAAGACAAAGAGTTGTGACTTCCATAGAAGCCAGATAATCTCAGGATAAAGCCCACTAATGATGAAGAAATTCAAAATAACTGCCCGAGAAGATGGAGAGTTTGAATGATGATTAGGCAAAGGACTTGAGGTGAGAAAGACATGCAGAACAAAGAAGATAGCATTCTTTTTCAAGAGTTACAAATGTGGGTAGGAGGATATGAAGAGTAGTACATGAAGTGGAGATCAGTGGTGCAGTGAAGAGAATGCAAATGCAACACATAGCATAAAACGCAGAAGAGAAGCTGAACAACAGGGTGTTGTGCGTAGGAGGAAAAAGAGTTGAGCATAGAAGAAGAAAGATGCAAAAGTGGACTAGAGTGTAGAGGTTGAAGAAGGCAGAGGAGACATAAAGATGTAATAGACCATATCAAAGAGAGATCAAGTAAGTAAAGTTTTGTAAGATTCAATCAGGTTGGTAGGGTGGTGTGACGCAACACCGTTACCTTAGTAGGTTCTTCTTGACCTCCCGGTCTTTGGATCTTTCTATTTCCCTGAGCTGAAATGGATAGTTAGTTCCCACTAAAATGTTAAATGTGTATAATACCACATTTCCTTCTTAGAAGTTACGACTACGTGAAAAAGCACTAGGCATGAACCTCCACTCCACGTGACCACCCAGTGTGATTGTTGACTTAACCCGAAAAGGTGTTTCAGATTTTGCAACTTCGTGATTTCTATTGTGAGTCTCCCCTGACTCCTTTGATTATTGAAACCCTGAAATGGGATAATGGTCCTCTAGCTCCTCCCTTATGCCTCAACCAAATGACCTCTAGTCTAACCCTGGGGTCCACCTCTGAGGGCATCAAAATTTCACAACTCATGATTTCATGATGTGACTCTTCTCTCATTTCTCAAAGTATAAACTCGCTATTTATTTTCTATGAATCAATGGTCTTGAACCTTCCATGATCTGACAACCCATATTGTGTTGGGACTTCGCGTATTGGGGATTCTTGAACAACTTCCTCCTCTTTTTCAACTTCTGAAAGGCCAAAAATCCAATCTCCAATCAACAACTCTCGTTCCTCCAAATCTAACGAATTTTGATCCTCCCGAGCTTGCGAGTCTTGAAAGACACTCAGCCTTATCCCCTCTGCTGATCCAGTGGATCCAACGGTCCATGGGAATTCAGTGTTTCTCCCTTCAATAAATTCAACCGTCCATTCAAGTTCTCAAATATTCCTGGGAAAATCACTTGGTGTCTTTCAACCTGAGATTGGTTTCTGTGAAGTGACTTCGACCCTCATCCTTCCTTTGAACTTTCCAAGACTTTATCCCTCCTGAGCTTGATGTTGATTGCAAACTCAAGCATTCTAAGGGATTCCTTCACGCACTCCTTGCGGCCTTCACGATAATATTTGATTATCTGAACTCCTCCAACTCTGTGTACTCCTTGCGACAATAGTTCTTCAACCACTATAATTGTTGGAAAAGTATAAGACTTCAACCTGCCTACGCACACCTTGCATGACTATGTGCTATACTTGCACTTCTTCTGGTATGAACGCAACGATATATCTCCTGATATTTTCTGAGATAAGACTCAAAACTCATCACAAACTCCTTGCGGACCTTCACTACACTCCTTGTAGGAATTATCAGGAAGAGAAACAATTGAAACTCATACTCTCCCTCTCACAGACTTCATACATTCAACATGAAATCATACACATAAAGCATTGAAACAATTGCATAACAGAGCATATAAGGAAACTGTAAACATACCATTCAATAGACGCAAACAATATTCATAACAACACCATGAAATTGAGTCAAATCATTCTTATATTAACTCAAGTTCCTCTATACATGGGTTCTATAGCAACAACTATCTGCTTATACAACTTCTACAATCCCCATTCTTCTCTTCTCTCTTTCTCTTTTACTCTACTCTCTTACAATGATAATAATGATACAATACAATACATACGAGGGATATTTCTCGAGTTTTCCCTCCTACAACTCTATCTATCTAATCGAATTAAAGATATACAACTACTTTACATTCATTACATTAATTGCCTACAAACGACAGATGAGATCATCCACTCAAGATCTGCATTACAATCCCCAAAATATTTAAGAGCACTTATGTCTCTCCAGATATTACATTAATGTGCCATCCTTTTGAAATTCAAAATATCTTCAAAATGTGTGTTGGTGCATATCTAGTTGTCCTCTGCTTTTCGCTTTCTTGTGATGCTCCTGCATCATACTCCTCTGGCTAAAAATTCATGGACTCATGTTCATGAGATCCTACACCTTCTGTCCATGTTTCTAGATATCTACCTCTCTTTTCCAACTATCATATTCAATCGGGTCTCCCTTCCACTTTACCAAATATTCAAAATATATCTTTCTTTGGGTCTTCTTACCAACTCTCTGATCAATGATCGTTTCCATCTGTGACTTTTCAGCTACAGGCATCTGTTTGACCCACTGAAGTTCCTGTTGGTTTTCTTCTCCTCTCACTTCATCTGCTCTGTAAGGATACAAATCTTCTTTGTTTAACATGGGTGATATGCCCACATCATCTCTCATAAGAATTTGCCTCAAATTTTCTCAGAATCTTACACGGCCCTATCTTTTTCATCTTCATCTTATTATATGTTCCTCTTGGGAATCTTTATTTTCTTAGATGTGCTAAGACCAAATCTCCCACTTTGAACTGAATCTCTCTTCTATGATGATCTTCTCTACACTTGTATTCCTGGTTGGAGCTCTGCAACCTCTCTTTAGTCTTACTATGGAGCTCTTACATATCTGCTCCAAAATATTTCGCTCCAACACTTCTAAACTCATTTTGCTCTAAGTCTCTCAACTTAGATACTCCTCTTGGTTGCATTCCATACATTATATGAAATGGGCTATGTACTGTGCTCCTATTAGGTGAGTCATTATATGCAAATTCCTCTTGTGGAAGAATCCAATCCCACTGACTATGATGTTCAACAACTAAAATCCTTAATAAGTATCCCAAACTTTGATTTACTACCTCAGTCTATCCATCTATATGAGGGTGATATGATGAGATAAAATACAGATTCATCCACAGCTTTTTCCATAGTGTCCTCGAGAAATGACCAACAAATTTGGTGTCTCTGTTTGAAACAATACTCTTGGGTAAACCATGAAGTCGAACAATTTCTTTGAAAAACAGATTTGCAGTGTGTGTTCCATCACGGGTTTTCTGACATGGAATAAAATGTGCCATTTTCAAGAATCTTTCGACTACCATGAATATAGAACCACAACCTCTTTATTTCCTCAATATTCCTAACACAAAATCCATGCTTACCGTGTCCCATGACCTCTCTGGTAGTGGCAATGGTTGATACAATCCTGTATTCTATCTTTTCCCCTTTGCATGCTGTCAAATTCTACATTTGTTGAAAACTTTCTTGACATTTGTCCTCATTCCTGGCCAATAATACAAACTATTCAGTTGTGCAAATGTTTGGTCATGGCTGAAGTGTCCATCCAATCCCGCACTATGATTTTCCTTTAAAAAAATTTCTCTCATATAACTCTTTGGGATACAACACTGATTTCCTTTGAATAACAATCCATCCTGGATCAAGTATTCAATCCACTGGATTATGTCTCATAGAAAAATATTCTCACATGCTTCATAAGCATCCTTGAAATCTGAATCATCTCGATACATTTCCTTAAGGTTATCAAAACCTAAGGTTTTCAAATGAAACTCCTATAGAATCAAACATTTTCTACTCAATGCATCACCAACCTTGTTAGCATTTCCAGAAATGTTCTTTATAATAAAATTAATTTTTTGCATAAATTCAACCCATTTTGCATGTTTCTCGTTCAGTTTCTCCCATCTGGTTATAAACTGTAAGGCCTGGTTGTCACTATACATTACAAACTATTTCAGAACTATGTAGTGCCTCCATTTCTTCAATGCTTGTATGACTGCATCAAACTCTTTATCATACATGGAATAATTCCTTTTGGCGTCATTCAACTTATCACTAAAGTATGTAACTAGCCTATTGTCTTGAATTAAGACTGCTCCAATTGAAAATCCACTTGCATCACATCTCACTTGAAATGTTTGACTGAAATCTTGAAGAACCAGAACTGGTTGTCTAGTTATCTTCTCCTTTAACAACTTGAAAATTTTCTCTGCTTCCTCTGTCCAATGAAAATATTTATGTCTTTTCTTGAATGTGTCCATCATTGATGCAAAAATTCCACTAAAATTCCTGATGAACTTCCTGTAAAAACTAGCTAATCCATGGAATATTCTGACTTCAAAGATATTCCTTGGAGACGACCACTCTTTGTTTGCTTTTACCTTCTCAGCATCCATATTCAACTCGTTCGAAGAGATCATGAACACCAAATAAATGATTTTTGTGTCCATGAAAGATGACTTCTTCATATTTATCAACAACTTCTCTTGTTGCAACCTCCTCCTCAAGTGTTCTTCAACAGTCTTACTAAAGATTGGTATATCGTCAAGATACATAATTACAAATTTTCCAATGAAATCTTTCAAGACTTAGTTCATCAATCTCATGAAACTACTTGGCGCATTCATCAAACCAAATGGCATGAAAATCCATTCATACAACTCTTCATTCATCTTGATATTTTTTTCCATTCATCACCGTTCCTCACTCTAATCTAATGATATCCGCTTTTCAAATCAATTTTTGAAAAAAACTTTGCTCCACTCAAGCAATCCATCAAGTCATCCATATTGGGTAAAGGAAATCTATACCTGATGGTGATTTTTTTTATAGCCCTCGAGTCTGTACAGATTCTCCATCCACCATCCTTCTTTGGACTTAACATTTTTGGCACAATACATGCATTCAATCTTTCTCTAATCAACCCTTTTTCCATCAAATCCTAGACTTGCTTCTTAACTTATTCATTCTCCTGCGGTGTCAATATGTACGTTGCTTTGTTTGGTAAACTCACGCTTGGTATAAGGTCAATTTGATGGCTTATACTCTTGATGGGCAACAAGAAACAAGGTAAATCATCCACCACTGTATCAATGAAATTTTTCAGCGTTTCCTGAATCTCCTCAGGTAGATCATCTATTGAGGTACTGGTTAAAATGACTCTAGGTTTTTTCACCACAAAAAACTGCATTTCTTCATCTTTCTTGACTTCTTCCAAAATTTCCTTCCCACTTATGAGAAGTATAGTATTACTTGTTTCTTCTTTCACCTTCTTGTCTTCAATTGGTAGAAACATATGTGTTCTACCATTCTTCTCCAAGGTCTATGTTTTCTTTCTTCTATCATGAACAAAATTTATGTCATATTGCCAAGGCCTCCCCAACAACATATGAAATACATCCATGGGAATAACATCACATAATATCTCATCTCTATATACCCCTATCTTAAATTCAACTAAACATTGTTTAGTGACAGTTACCCGATGTCCTTTTTGTAACCACGAAACCTTGTATGGGCTCAGATGTGAAACTGTCTCCAATTCTAGATTCTCAATCATCTCTGTGAATACTATACTATTCATGCTTCCACTGTAAAAAATTACCTTGCATACCCTATCCTTGGTCTTGCAAGCAGTTCTGAACAAATTGTTCCTTTGGACTAGATTCTCCATCTCTTTCTCTAGCTTCAAGAGAAATTTCCTCATCATTAAGGATCTTCTGCCTTTTGCATATTCTTCCTCAACATTTCTCCTTTGCACTTCTGAAATGTGAGCTTGACCTCCCCCATCCCTTTTTCTATCGGGAAATTCAAAATATTTGTGTCTGATCTTTCCACACACAAAACACTTTATTTGACCTCCTCTGCCTCTTCATCTTCCTCCCGCTCGAGGAAAAATGTTCTTGTCGGCATACTTTCCTCCTTGTGAGATTCCTCCCCTTTCTGGGTGATTATGAAGTTTCTTTTATTAATCCTTGGGCTTCTGTACTCTATCCTAGGGGATTTCTTTACTTTTTCTTTGACTTATACCTCTGCCCCTTTGACCTTGATTTCGAGAAAATTTCACTTCTTCCTTTGAAGCAATTTGATAAGCATCCTCCACATTCCTAATTGTCACCATGCTCATCTCATATTTAATTTCATATCTCAATCCAATCATGTATTTGGTGACTTTTTCATCATCGCTCTCGCGATGACCATCTCTAATATTGAGTCTGTAAAATTCTTCAATGTATTCCTTCACTGTCATCCCTTTCTGTATCAAATTCTGCATTCTTCGAAACAGATTAATTTGGTAATCTCTGTGTATAAACTTGGCTTTCATCTTTTCTACCATCCTATCCTAGCTTTTGATTCTTTATGTAATATCCCTTGGCCAAACCCAAATGTAAATATAATCAAAGTATATTTAAGCTAGTGAGATGTTTAGACGTCATTTTTGTAATACACCTTTCATGGCATGGTGCACACATATACTACGTAGTAAAGGATGTAATGTGCACATTTCTGAATACTGCACACAGTAAATAAGGTGTGTGCAACCTTAAAGACAGAGGATTCAATGCGCAGTAACAAAGTGCACGTTATATTAAGGTCAGTGAACCTTTGTGTATATAATATGCATTATAGGCTTGTGAGCCAGTATTATAATTTGGAATGCTAATGTCTTGGACTTAGGCCAGCGTGCCTAGATGTTAAGGGCCAATTCACATACTTTGTACATGACTCAAGATTAATATAAAATACATCATTGTGTGCAGACCCAACACGATAAAAGAGATGGGGGACTGAACTTCACCAGTTAGGGTAAGGGAGGGCCAAAAGTCAAGGAATATTATATTAATATTTCATAAAACATAAAGTATGGATAATTAGTTTATCCTAAGTTCTAAAGTTGGGGACAAGTGGAAAAAAGTAACTTCCGATATGAAAAGTGTCAAGTTGGGGACATGCATTCATATAGTGGGGAAACTTGGCTCAATGGGGATTATTTGAGAGGGATACCTTATGAACGGGAAACAGGAGGAGGGGAAACCATCAAACTGACCATCATTTTGACATAGAGTTCATAGTGATTCCAAAAACACAGTCAGTTATCTAGTCAATGACTCCATGACCATTTCACTCATACATTTTGTTATCCTCGAGACAACCATTCCACCTTTCCGAAACCTGTTTCCCATCCCTTTTGGTTGGTGTACCTGGTTATCTTGGAGAGGGATTGAAGAAGAGGGTTGTTAGGCCCGTGAGTAGTTCTCTGGGTGAGAGAATTGTTGGGGATTGATTTTCGTAGGTGCTAAAATATAGCTACAACACTCTAAGACTTTCAATCCAGCCTGTTGCTGAAGCCCTGGAAGGGAAGTGGGTCAGCCGAGGGACTATTGAGCAGAGAAGGGGCACACTTCCTTAGGTGGGATAGGCATGTGGGGAATTAGAGGGTGTAGGTTGTAAGTTGAGTGAGCACATGAGACAGAGTCTTTCTTGTTTTCCATTAGCCTTAGCCTAGATAGGAATCCCTTTACCCTGGGTGGAGTTCAATCCCAGCCCAGGGATGATTCACTATTGAGAGTGATGAAAAGGGTAATCTATGGTTGGGAGGTTCGTGGACAGTCTATAAGCAGTTGGTGACAATATTTTTAAAAGATAAGTATCAATTGTATGATATATGGATATGTTGTTTTTCTATTTGCATGCCCATGTTACGATTTTATCATATATGTGACTATGACTGCTTGTGTGCTTATGGGTAATTTCCTGTAAATGAGGCATATCGGTAATTACTATTATTTTAATATAAAATTCATATGTTACACAAAGTAATGGTTTGTTTATTTTTAGATGTAAAGATTTCGCGAGCGTGTTGTATGTAAATGTTTTAGTTGCATGCAGTCTAAAGAGTAAATTTAGGTGGCATTGCTTAGTTGACTACTGGGTATGCTACTATATGTTCTGTAGTATGGGAATGAAATATGTTCCCTAGAGTAGCATGTCTTGGCCTGATGGATGGGAATGTTAGCGACTGGTGTCAGAGCATGAGTGGTTGCTCTGGAGTGGCATACCCCAGCCTCATGTTGGTTGAGGGGTTCGTTACAGTTTGGTATCAAAGCCTCAGTTCAACACTGAGATTGGATGGACTAGAAGGGTGCAATCGAAGAGAATATTCACAGAAAAGTAACTTCGAAGTGACCAGAATTAGAGTCATAGAGTGTCCTTGGAAAAGGTTGGTGTACTAGTGTGCGTGGTAATTTTAGCACCACACAGGAAACTGTGGCATGCCAGTGTGCGCAGTAAATTGTGGCGCTGTGCAGAAGATTATTATGTGTAGATGCACGCGCTAAAATAAGCCTTGCACGATAAGCATAGACATAGTAAGTTGCACATGGGGTGCACAAGTATTGCTTAACATAGAGGAGTTTTGTTGGTATGTGCATAAGTATGAGTATAAGTTGTTTCGTGATGGTGTATTCAGTAGTGTGTGTAGATATTTGAGTGCGAAGGAGTATGTTAAACTTGACATGGTGCATTCATAGGATGAAAATGCATGTGGAATATCGGTGCGTAGTATCAAACTGTGCACAGTGGATATTAGCGCACAATGCCAGAGTAGTGCATGTAAGTAGTCGGTATGACGAAGAAGGAATGTGTAGTAAATTTAGGTGCGCGGAGAAGCGTTTACCTTGTAATATTGCTATGCATGATAATATAAATGAACAGTTCAAGTTAATTCGCGTGAAGTCACTTGGAAGGCAAGGAGTTTGACTTTAAATTGAATAATAATAAAAGAAAAATAAACACATAACCGTATTGAAGCATTAATTAAAATGAATTTCAAATTTTAATTTCTTCTGATTTAGACAGATGAAAATAAAAAATAAGATTACAAAAAAAAATTATTATAAAAGAAAAAAAGAGTCATAACATCACCAGATAGAAATTCTAATAAAATAGTCTAAAATTTGTTTCTGTATTTATATAATCATATTAATCACAAAATTACAAAAGGGTGATGACAACAGTTAGCCTGTTGTAAAAAGGGTAGTTGAAGAATAGGCCTATCATCTATGGTACTCTTTACCTCCACTACCGGCTGTTCAAAATTCATTGAGACATGCTTATCTTAGTTGAAGACTTACTTCATCTTAGTGATCTCCGCCTTTAAAGAGGAGTCTAACCAAACCGGTTGATTTTCACCAACACTTTCGCCCGCTTCAACCGTAGATTCCTCCTTCTTATGCCACTTACTCCTTTTCTTCTTAGCGGTTGCCCTATTGATGACTAAATCCTTTATAGTGGGATTCATCCTGACTTCCAATCGCAAGTCTATAACTGGCTCTATGTGGAACTTAGTTGCTAGAAGGTGCGCGAGGACCCTTTCCTCCTTATTCACAGGAAATCCTAGCATGCTTCTTGAATAACCAGTCTCAATCAACTTAGCTTTTTCCATGTATCTCAAGTTGGGGATACCAAAATGTGTCTCTAAAGAGAGAAGGAAGTTGAGCAACTTTAATATTACTACGGTTATGGATACACATATATCTTCATACTTGGGGAGTGGTAATTATAGAACTCCATTTATGAAGCACAAACAGATTACATACAAAGAGGATTGGGCTGCCATGCTCGGCCAATCCATTTTGAATGATTAGCTTTTGATATTCATTACATGGCGACGTTCAGCTGATGTCACATGGATGCGAAGTACCGAACGAATGAAGCAGGGTGATCTAACTAGCCATTTCCCTCTCCACGAGTGGTGGATTTGACATGTTGAGACACGTGATACCGCGTCTTGGAAAAAGTTGTTTCGACAATACCACCTTCTTGCGCGAGTGTATCTCGGAAGGCACTGCGCATCAGTGTTCTCAAGACTTGGGTATTCTCTAGAATTTTCATGGTGATAACACCAGGAAACTGGGAGTGATAATGTTGATGTGTATGTTGAATCGAAATGGTGCATATTCTCATGAATTGTTGATTGGTTAGTCTGATTAGTTTCGATGGATGCATGTTTTGCAGAATTAACAACAACTCAGTCAGCATAGACCATCACAAAGTCTGTAGGGATGGAAGAGGCACATGGGAATTACAGTCATCTAGAGAAGAGAAGAGGGATAGATGTCCATTTGGGCATGGAAAGAATGAACTCCAACAGACATGGAGAAGAAAGGAATGAAGATATGAATATGGCTGAGACCATTAAGAATTTGCAGAAGTATGTCCAAAGCCATAAATATGATAATGAAAGGCTTATGAAATCCAAAGAGCACTAGGATGACTTCAACATGAAACTATTGGAAGGTTTGAATAGAATAGAGAATAAATTGGTTAAGGAGAGTAATTCAAGTAGATATGAGAGTCACAAATCTTCAGAGGAGAAGAGAGAAGTAAAAAGTGCTAGTAGGCATCACCATCATTCCCATAAGAGAGCACGAAACAACTCAAGTCTATCCCCTACCAGAAGGTATAAGATATCTGGGGTGGATGAGCTTCGAGGAGAAATGAACAAAATCAAACCTCCTACATTTGATGGTGAGTACAAGAAGGATGAAGATGTCAAAACATGGTTGCTAGGCATGAGGAGTTATTTTCAATTACATAATTATTCTTCTCATGCTGAAGGTAGAATCACTACTTATCAACTCAAAGGAAAGGCCTCCATGTGGTGGGATCAACTTGTGTAGGTACAACACATTATAGAGAAAAGTGTTACTTGGAGAGAATTCAAGAAGTATTTTGAGAAGAAGTACTTGACCAAGAGATACTAAGACAAGAAAATGAAAGAGTTCTTTGAATTTAAGCTTGGAATTATGACCATATATGAATATGAGAGAATGTTTCTAGAACTGTTGAAGTATGTCTCTTTCATTAAGGATGAGATAGTCAAGATTCAACGGTACTTAAGTGGATTTCCATCGTTCATCAGTGAAAAAATATAGTATGATGATCCCAAGACTTTAGAAGAGACCATAAGAAGAGATAAATGCTTATATGACCAACTAAAAGCAAGACCAACTTTCCAAAAGGTTTAGGAAGAAAATAATAAATTCAAGATGGATCAAAGGAAGAAGCGAGCTAAGCTGCCATTCTTAAGAAATAATCCACAATGGCAGCAAACGCATAAGGAAACCAGAGTGAATGACATAGGGAGTCAAGGGCCAAGACAACCACCTAGGCAATGTTGGGGTTGTAGAGGAGACCACAAGTTCATAGATTATGCTCACAGAGGTCAAAAAGGTAAGGTTGTTCACAATGTACAACGAGCTGAGACAATAGAGGACATGGGTAGAAATGTGCCAAGGATTTATGGAGCCCTGGACAAAAAGAAACCAAAGTATCAGTCCCACATGATTGAAGTGGAAGGTATGATCAACAACCAAACTCTTGCTATTTTAATTGATTCAGGAGATAGCCATAGTTATATAGAGCCAAAGATGGTGGAAAGTTTGCAATTTCCAACAAGAAATCACGGGAAATCCTGGTTGGTGGAACTGGCTACAAGAGCTAGAATAAAATTTAATGAGATGGTTAAGTCCTGCCTCATAGACATGAATGGACTAAATACCAGGGCAGATTTGAACATATTACCCTTAGGCTCCTATGACTGTTTAATTGGGATGGATTGGTTGTACCCACACCATGCTCTATTGGATTTTCATAAGAAAGGATTCACTTGATTGGATTGTCATAAAGTGTAGGGAATTCCAAGGGTAGTAATCGTTAGAGAAATTTCAGCATTACAGCTGAAGAAATGTTATAGAAGAGGATGTCAAATATGTTCAACTCATATGGAGGAGAAACCTAAAGACAAGGTGCCAAATTTGGAGGATTATGCAGTCCTAAAAGTGTTTGAAGATGTATTCAACGAAGTACCAGGACTACCCCCAAGGAGAGACATTGATTTCTCTATATATTTTATGTGTGGAGCAACGCCAGTATCAAAGACTAATTACAGGATGAGTACACGAGAATTGAAGGAGTTGCAAATGCAGCTTGAAGAACTTATGAAGAAGGGGTATATATGCCCAAGTGTATCACCTTGGGGTGCCCCGATCTTATTTGTGAAAAAGAAAGATGGAACGTTAAGATTGTGCATTGACTTCAGACAATTGAATAAAATGTCTGTTAAGAACAAATATCCTCTACCAAGGATTGATGACCTCTTTGATCAATTGAAGGATGCAAGGATATTTTCAAATGTAGATCTCAGATCAGGATACCATCAGGTAATAATTAAAGAAGAATATATTAGCAAGACCGCCTTCAAGACAAGGTATGGTCATTATGAGTTCACAGTGGTACCATTTGGATTGTCAAATGCACCAATTGTTTTCATGTGCTAAATGAATGGTGTTTTCCGAGAGTATTTGGACAAGTTTTTCATTGTCTTTTTGGATGACATTCTTATATATTCCAAGTCCGATGAAGAGCATGAACATCATTTGAGGATGGTGTTGCAATTATTAAGGGAACATCAGTTGTATGCCAAATTGAGCAAGTGCTCATTTTATCAGAAACAAATTCATTATTTGGGGCATATCATCTCAGAAGATGGGATAGCAGTGGACCCTGAGAAGGTAGAAGCCAATAGAGAATGATCAGCACCAAAGAATGTGACAGAGGTCAGATATTTCATGGGCCTTGTAGGTTATTACAGGAGATTCATTGGAGGATTCTCGAAGATAGCACACCCAATCACTTCCTTGCAAAGGAAAGGTATGAAGTTTTAGTGGACGTCAGACTGTGAAAGAAGTTTCCAACATTTGAAACAATTATTGACAAGTGATCCAATACTAAGGATCGTGGACCCAAATGAAGATTTCATTGTATGCACAGATGCATCTAATGAAGGACTGGGTGGAGTCCTCAGTCAAAATGGATTCATGATATGTTATCAATCAAGGAAGTTGAAGGAGAACGAAAGAAACTATGCCACTCATGATTTGGAGTTGGCAGCCATAGTGTATGCCCTCAGGAAATGGAGACACTGCCTCATGGGAAAGAAGTTTGAGCTAAGAACAGACCACAATGGCTTGAAATATTTATTTGATCAACCAAATCTAAATTCTATACAAAGCATATTGTTATAATTTCTAAGCGAATATAACTTTGATATAAAGCATATCAAAGGGAAAGAAAATAAAGTGGTTGATGCACTCAGCAGGAGGGTGCATGACCTTCATGCTACAACCATCAAGATGTATCAGACTGATATAGATCTGTAGTACACAGAATTGGTAGCAATGCTTCAGTAAGGTAAGACACCATAGAAGATGGATAATTATAAGTTGGGAGTAGATCGAATACTGCTGCACAAAAACAAAATTTTTATACCGAATGTCCAGGACTTGAAACATATAGTTTTACATGAGATGCATAATGCTCCTTATGCAGGGCACCCTGGATATTAGAAAACCATAACAAAGGTCAAGAGCCAATAATTTTGGCCAGCTATGAGGAGAGAAATTACAGAATACATCCCTAGGTGTATGGAATGCCAGAAAGTTAAAACAGAGCATAGGCACCCAACAAGATTGCTACAACCTTTTTCCATTCCTGAATGGAAGTGGGAAGTGGTGACAATGGATTTATGAAGGGATTTCCTAGAACAGGCAAGATACATGATTCAGTTATGGTAGTGGTGGACAAGCTCACAAAAGATGCCCATTTTATTCCATGAAAAACTACTCACAAAGCAGCAGATGTTGTTGATATTTTCATGAAGGAAGTGGCACAATTGCACGTAATTCCTAAAACGATTGTTTCTGATAAAGACCTAAAATTCACCTCGAATTTCTAGAAAGGATTGTTCAAATGATTTAGAATGAATCTGAACCTTATTACAACTTACCATCCCGAGTTTGATGGATAGACAAAAAGAGTGAATAGGGTGATAGGAGATATGTTGAGAATGTATGTGATGGATAAACCATCGAAATGGGAAGACTACCTACACTTGGTAGAATTCACTTATAACAATGGATATCATGCATCATTGAAAATCAGCCCATTTGAAGCACTTTATGGAAGAAGGTGCAATACTCCAATAAGATGGGATAATCCAGCTAATAGAACAGTAGTTGGGCCAGAATTTCTCAAGGACATGGAGGACCAAATGTTAAAAATTAAGAAGAATTTGAAAGCTGCCCAAGACAGATAGAAAAGTTATGTTGATTAAAATAGAATCCACAAAGAATTCAAATTGGGTGATCATGTTTTCCTGAAAGTGAAAGCTAACAGGAGCTCCCTGAAGCTCGGAAGTTGCGCCAAGTTAGTAGCCAGATTTTGTCAACCATTTGAAATCCTAGAGAGGATTCGTCTAGTTGCTTATATGATTGCATTACCTACATCTTTGTATGTTCGTAATGTCTTCCATGTATCATTTCTAAATAAATATATACCCGATGCTAATCATGTTATTTATTGGAACGTTATTCAGGTGGAGCAAGAAGGCGCTTTCCAAGTGCATCTGGTGCACATCCTAGATCGAAAAATCAAACAACTCTGAAATCGATCCATAGGGCTTGTAAAGGTCTAGTGGACCTGGTAAGGACCTGAAGACACTACTCGGGAGCATGAGGATGCAACGCGGACAAAATAACCACATCTTTTTGAAGAATTTTAATAATTTTGTTGTATATGGGTACATGATTCACTAAGGACAGTGCATAAATAAGGGGAGGGGATTGTAATATCCCTCAGCCGAACCCAAATGTAAATATAATCCATGTATATTTAAGCTAGTGAGTTGTTTAGAAGTCATTTTCGTAGTACACCTTTCATGGCATGGTGTGCACATATATTTCCTAGTAAACGGATGTAATGTGCACATTTATGAATACCACACGTAGTAACTAAGGTGCGCAGAACCTTAAAGACATAGGATACATCACGCAGTAACAAAGTGTGCGCGATATTAAGGTCAACAAACCTTTGTGTATATAATATGCATTATAGGCTGGTGAGCCAGTATTATAGCCAGAATTCTTATGTCTTGAACTTAGGCCAGTGTGCCTAGATGTCAAAGGCCAATGTGCCTACTTTGTACATGACTCATGATTAATATAAAATACATCACTGCATGCAAACTGTTGTGGGTGGGAAATCCCTCCTACGAACTAGCACTAAGGGTTTTATCATGCATGTAAAAATGACCTAAAGATTCTTACTTTTTACCATCATCCCATGCCTAGACCCCCATTACTCATATGTAAATACAAGGCTCAAGAGATTAAGTTGACGTACCTTATTCTTCATGTTTGATGACGATCCCTTTTCGCACTTGGTCATTCTTTGACTACAACTCTCCTCCCAATGCTGACCTACATTCACTAAAGACAAACAAAGAACTCCACATGCATTTGATCTATGAACTAGCGGGTTAGAGATTTAATCAATCATACAATCAATATTCCAATAATGATAATTTCATGTGGTAGGATAGGAAAAGAAATTATTTTATTAACTTCACAATGATACCTTACAATGATAAAGTCGGCTACTGCTCCTCGATCCTGGTCCTGGGCTCTTCTTCCACTGCCTTCCAATTTCTTTTCTCTATACTTCTCTTTTCACAAGGATGGATAAGGTTGGGACAAAGGGAATGCTCAATCGAGTATAGTTTCTTTACTATGATTCTCCTTTCAAATGGGACCCCTAACCCTTCTTTTATAGGCTAGAAGAAGCTAGGTATTTGGTCGAGTGAACGGTCATGCATGGCCAAAAGGTTTAGTTAACTTACCCAAAGCTGTGTGTTCCATCAACAACTTTCCTTTTTTCATTATTTTGTAGGTACACACGGGCTGTCTTGGGTCAGCTAGCATGTACACGCGTGTAGTAATGGAGTAGGGCATGTGGGTATTTATAAAAGGGGTTTTTAAGAAGAGTTGTTCAACAATGTTTTGGTAGAGAAGGAATCTGAGATGGCCTGATGCTAGGTAAGCATGTATGGTGAAAATTAGGTTTATAATATATGCCCCCTAATGTGTGAGGTCAAATAATCATCTAATGGACGAAATACATTAACAATCTTCCCCAATGTGCCGAACAAGTGATCCTAGGGACTAGAAATTGAGCGGTGTCATCTGCAAAATAATAATTGTCTCACCGAGGTGGGCATACCCATGCTCGGAATAAAATAAAATCATGGCTACCAAGAAAATACATTGTATATCCATGTCATATAACTATATAAAGTGTAGCCGTGAACAATACACGGTGAAGCTACATCTCGAAATCAAAAATATATACATGTAAAGTATCCATCTTCTAGAAGCTGATAAGGCTTGATGGCTAGAGATGAGGTCTTCAGAGCTCAAGAAACAACTTAAAAAATATTCAAAACTTGGGTAGGAGTGTAATATGAGTGTACAACTTCACTATCCAGAGGTCTTCGACAGCTCGTCGGTCATGGACTAGAGAATCTTGATGATCAAACTGAAGGTTTCATTTATTTCGAACAAAGACTTGATTGGACTTTCGGGATGGTCGGGCATCAGGGAAAGAGATAAACTATAGAGGGGCTGACTCAGGCTTGGTAAAAACTTCCCTTGGACAATAGCATGAAAAATGATGAGACTCAGGCATCATGGCATTAACATAAGTTTATGAGGCAGGAGGCAACACAAACTCTCCATATGTTTGGAAGAATAACCAAACGGAGGAGGACAAAACTCTATGTAGCGAGAACAAATTCCTAGGGTTGTATTAAATCCCATAGTTTGATGAACAAACTGACAGATGTGCTTTATCCAAGGGTGACTCATTATGCTGCCAATACAAAGAAAATACTTTTCCCTTCCTCTTTTTGGGGTATATTTGATTTTTTTTTGTTTTTTTCAATAATTTTGGAAAAAGAATAAAAGAATGCTACGTTACGAAGGAGGGATGAGTGTTGCAAAAATACAATTTCGAGGCACAAGGACAAGACAGATGTTCAAATTAAGGACACTCGGGAAAAATACTCCAAGGCCCAAAGGTGTCAAGACATAGAGGCAAAGTGATACAGGGCTTGCATATAAGGCATGCTTCAGATGGTTCAGTTGAGAGCAACATGGAGCTGGCATGAGGCCAAAGATGTGGGTATGCAAATGTGATTAATAAAACACAAAATGGTAACGTCCTTTGATGTAAGTTTAACAAGCCCAAAGAAGGTAAGCTCAACGGTTTATCATATGTAGAGAGTCTGAAAAAATGTAAAAGGAGACTCCACTGGGGTACCTTTTTCGAAGGTAGTCTAGTCAGCTCGAAAAAGGGGTAAATTAGCACCGAAAAGACGTCTATTCAAAACCATTTTAACGAGTGTGATAAAGACAAGATCACTCGACCATTTTTTCATTTTTAAGGAGTCTGAAAAAAGATTAACTATGGACTCCATTAGGAATGTTCTTCAAGACCATTTTAATGAGTGTGAAAGAATAAGGTCACTCAACGATCTTTTCAATTTTAGGGAGTCTAAAACAAGCTTAACTATGGAATTCATGGGGGTTCCTTTTTCATATATTTAGTTCCTTAGGCCTGAAAAAGGGTTAAAATGATACCTGGGGGTACTCATCTAGAGAAATGAAGTTCCTTAGAGTATATCTTTGTTCATATAGTTGACCATCTGGACCGAAAAAGGGGTAAATTACCACCATATAGACGTGACTTCAAATTTCAGTTTAACGAGCGTGAAAGGCCACAAGATCGCTCGACAATATTTTCATGTTTAGAGGGTCTAAAAAGGGCTTAAAAGAAGACCCGTTATGTTTTTTGGGAGTCCCGAGGGTGAGGTAAAGAGTGAAAAGGAATCATGCAAATGAGGCTCAAACTTGTAATCAGGAAAAAATATGGAGGACTCCCGAGCCTATAGTTGTTAGTGACAACATGGACACCATCATGCAACCAGGATCTACCTAGGGAATCCATGTTATGGTAGGCTCTACCACCAAATTACGACACTTCTAAAGCAGTAATGAGGGTTCTGTGTCGCAACTCTGTGGGATCGATCCTATGACAAAGCGGAAAAGACAACAAGATGCAAAAAGTGGGGGTGGAATCCTGACTTAAATCCAACGAGTTGGGAAAAAATGACCTTTTACCAAAGGACCGTCCAAACGTCCAAAATCTCAAAAAAAATTCCAAATAACCAAAGGAATACCTCCCTTGATCATCCAAAGAAAACTCTCGAACCATCTTAAATGGTTTTCAATTTAGAAAAAATGACAAAAGGGTCCGAAAATTGACAAAAAAGGGCCAAAAAACTCTATAAATAGAAGCTGGCAGCTCATTATCACCATTGTTAATTCAGAAATTGACTAAAAGAAAAAATTGCCCCTTTGTGAAAAGAATTGA
>ML778830.1:995627-1038985 GCA_009831015.1 Picea engelmannii | reverse complement strand
TTCGTCAGAGGGAAATACTAAGTCTAATGAATTGGTGTCAGCGAGAGAACCTTAAGCCCAAATAGGCTCTAGAATCATATCTAACTCTTGTATAGGAGTTGGATCTGTGTCGACCGAAGCTTGCTAGACTAAGGAGTATGCTAATTCAGCTGTGGACAAGGGCATGGACATGCCAGGGTGCCCTATCCCTTCCATCATGGTCGATGGGGAAGGAAATATCCATGGATCATTGAAGTAAGTCATGTGGAACGACGAAACTTGGAAAATCTCAACCTTATGGTGGTCGGATATGAACTTGTCATCACCTTGAGGGGGCGGGTAATTGAAGGTAGCCATCAAAGATGGGCACAAACCAACCCCTACGTTGACTATGCCTGGTTGGGGATTATCAATCATTGGGACTGCGGATACCCCCAATGAAGGGTCAGGTCTGGAGAAAGACAATTGATCAATGGTCACAATCCAGTCCTCGTGTGGAAACAACAAGACCCAGAAAATTGTAGCAACCACTGCTTGCATGGTGTAAGTCCAACTCCTTCCTAACAAGAGATTGTAGTCAAGGGACACGTGGACTATTTCTACCTCGACGCACATGGTCTTTCCTCCTAACTGCATGGGGAAAGAGGGAATGATACCATGTGGTCAGAATGAATGACCGTCGAAAGAAGTGAGAAGAGTAGGTGATGGAGACAAAACATGCTGGCCAATGGCCTTCCAACATGCCAACGACATAACGCATGTTGAGGTACCCTCATCAACCACCGTGTGGAAAATATTTCGAGTAAAAGTTTTCATGGGGTGAGCCACTACTATCTGAAATGCTACATGGTAAGGTAGATGATGTTTTAAGTCGGTTGTATCCAACATGATTGTACCTAGATTACAAGTCTCGGTAGATCATAAAGTGGCTAACAAATCTTTCCTCTAGGAAGGGCAGCCTTGGAGGACCTCCAAAGTGAACATCGCATAAGGGGTTTGAGACAAATCCTCCACCATAGAATAGTTATGGGTGGCCCTTGCATTTGGGTTGTGAGAATCTTTCTTGAATGCACCTTTTGGGATGCGTGTCATTGTTTCTCCTAAAGTCTTCTCGATATGGAGAGGAAGAGATGAGAGTTCGGCTTCTTTTGCCTTTCTTAGAAGTGCTTGGTTTACTGTAGTCATGAACTCTAGTTAATATAAAAGCATCACCCTTCATCATATACACATTTGTGGATGTGGGATTGTTCAAAGACAGAGAGGGTCCTTTACTGCCCCCTTCCACGCTTGTAGAGGCTTGGGTTAGGTTTTTCCCATGTTGAAATCGATTAGTTAACATGGCAGGCTGTTGATGTGTCACAAAACTTGGGCCTCTGCAAGCCTAGGACATTGGTGGGTCGGGTGGTCTTCCGCACATAGGTTGCATGGATACCTTGCCTTTCATTTCTCAGTGTTTCCCCCACCAGCATTATTAGTGGGTTTCTTATCCCCCTTACCCTTCTTTCGTTGTTTTTTCTTTCCTTCAAGCTGCTAGGTGGCCTTTGGATTTGTCGATTTCACTGTGTGTACATCCAACGTTTGGGTAGGGGGAGCAGCCAAAACAGTAGTTTGTCTGGCCACTGTGTCTTGTATAGACAATTGTTGCAATTGCTTCATCAATTGCTCAACGGGCTTTGTTTGTGTTGAACCAACAATACCATCAGCATGTGGTCCAACTCTTTGTCTGGTTTGATAAAGTATTGAGCGTGGCACATATGGAAAGATATTGTATAATAAACTGGACTGAGAATAGATTAGCTCAAGCTGTTGAGCTCTCATGATGGTGTCTTCTTCAGAAAACACTCCTAACATCGCGATGTCTTTGGATAACTATGGGACCAAAGACTTAAGGAACCAATCGAGAAGGAATGTTGGTGGGACTGGCACCTTAATTAAACTCTTCTAGCATCTCTATTCTCGGATGTGATCAGAGATATGGTCTGCTTTTGTCTGTGCGAAATTGGCTAGCAATTTTGTGCCAGTGTCGTATCTCATAGGTAATTGGAAATGGTTTAGGAAATCCATTGCCAATTTGACGAAGGAAGAGTATCTTGTGTGGTCGAGCTCAATGTACCATTTCATAGCACTCCCAATGAGAGTACGCGGAAACAATCGAAATTGTACGGAGTTGGATTTCAATGAGTTAGATGAGAACCAAAGATGGAAGGTGGTCACATGATCTCCTGGATCTTCGTTAGTATTGACCTCAAACTTTGGTATGTTCGAAGGAAACTTTGTCGGCATAGGGGGACAACGTAGATCATGACAGATAGGGTCATTCAACAACCTTGTCAAGTCTGGAAAATGCATGGTTGCTAGGAAAGGTAGTTTGGGTTGTTAGTGATAACCATGGAAAAAGGGACCTGGAGTTTGGTTGGCACCAGGTTTCTAGGAAAAGTTCATCTGTTGGCCTGGTTTCTAGTAAAAACCATGGCCATGACCAGCGTATGGATTTTGCGTGTGAGGAGACATCATCGGTTGATTCCAAAAATATGATGTAGATGGTTGGGCATGCATTACATTCAGACGACTTTGGGAAGGGTTGCCCCATGTCGATCCCATGGGCATAGGCATAGTACCTTGTCTGGGGTTCCATTGGTTGTGAAAATAATTTCCCCAAATCGACATTCCTGATGAGGGAATTGAGCCCTACCAAGAATTACAAGGTCTTGATGTGCAAGAAGTTCCTGGGTTTTCCCCCTATGTAGGAATAGTACCCTGCATAGGAATAGGTTGTCTGTAACTGGGGTTTCCCCCAGTCGGGAAAGTAGCTGATGAGAAAGCACTGTTACCAAACGCATCAAACAAAGAAAATGATGTCGAACCTACCGACATATTATGAGCAGGTGGTCCTTGACTCCATGCTCCAAATAAACTATGGTGTGAGGGTGGCCCGGCAGATGGTTGGTGGGTGCCACCGAGCGAAGGGGACGAAAGAGGTATATGACCTCCCTTGTAAGGGAAAGTGTTAAAAGGAGCTGAAGTGCCCCCCATGTGTCCTTGCAGAGGAGCGTTAGAGATCCCTTCCCCCAGACCTAAATTCTGTGAAATGGAGTAGGAAAGTACATGACTTATACCTGAGCTAGGCATCCCGTATGATAATGGAGGGCCTGTCGCACTCGGTGTGAAAGGGGTTGTGGTTGTCGCCATAGAAGGGATTGGACCACTGTTCGAGGTAGAGGTAGTTGAGACCATGGTGGCTCAGAACAATGATGGTGGGTTAGGAGGTGGAAAATCTCCTGTGGTGACAACCGTAGTGGGAATTGAAGAATTCTCAGAAGAAGTGACAACATTTGTTTCCATTACTACATGTGAAACTATATTGCACTTGTAAAGGTGAATCAGTATGATGATGGGTGCCGAAAGATCAGTGGTTGGAGTTTCAAATGGACCAAGAGCTTTCACTCCAAAGTCTAAAATGGTCATTTCCTCCGGATGTGGGTCAGGTACAATTTCTTGTGACCCAGTCGCTTCAAAAGACCCTTGTTGGTCTAGCTTTCGCCTTAGTGGTGGCGGAGGTGGCTCCAGTGTAACCAGTGATAGGCCCAGAAGCCTTCGTGACCGATGGAGCTCATGATCCTCCACTGTGTGAGAAGATAAAAGACACAGTAGGGCTTTCTATTCGTTCAAAAAACAAAACACACTAAAAAGGTCCCTCCAAGATAAAACAAGCAAACACTAAACTAGTTGGAAGAATAGTTACAACAACCAACACTAGAGAAACTTACCGGTGCAATTGCAACTTGAACACGGAAGCATCCTCCGGGTATAGTTTGCAAAGAGTGGCTCAATGTATGTCCTATGTACCATGGTATACCCCTGAAGTCACCTGTGTAAGTCTCTAAAAAGTTAGGCAACTAGGTTGCCAGCACTCAAACAGTCACCAGGTGAGTATAGTCGAAAGTCGGGTAGACCACAATGAGCAGGGTATCAAGACCGAAACCTAGCAAAGGTATCAAAGGCAAGTGGTTTAGAAGACAAATGAGGACCTCGAACGGATTTGAGACCCAAGAAGATCTATGGCAAATGCAATTGACGAAATCCCAAGACAAGCCCTCTATATGTGTTCTCCACTACGATTGGTCCAGCTTTGGAGGGGTTATCTCCGCTACCTTTCTGCACGCGGCCTCGTGTTTAGCCCTTGTGTTAGGGGGGGGTCCTGGATAACTTTCACGATACTAGACTTTGACACTCCCTAACTTAGACTCCAATGTTTGATTTAATGGCCTTGAAGAGTTTCCTCTCCAACCTAATTCAAGGCCGTAACACTAAACTAGTTGGTTGACCCTACAAACATAAAAAGTCTAATGAATTTTAGATTTAGCATTAATTTTTATGGCTTGTCTTAAGTCAAAGGTTATGAAAGTGAAACTAGTGATGTTTGAAAGACAAAAGAAAAATAAACAGAAAGATGGAAACAAAATAACTTCACTTGACTCAAATCTTAAACAACTTTTCAAACTAAAAATTTTCTAAGATCTTTGAACAACAAACTCAAAGCAGGATTTCACTCAACTACGAGCTACTTATAATCTAAGTATACCATCAAGAAATCATGAAAGCGAAGACTTTCCCCTGGTTACTAATGCAAAAGAACACTATTTAACCAAACAAAGAAACAAAAGTTTTTTTTTTTTTTATTTGGATGCTCACAAAGCAAAAAGCAAAAATATCAACTAGTAAACACCAAGAAAACTTTTGGCCTAAGAGCAGATTGCAAAGAGTCACTTTAAAAATCACACACAAGCAAATTAAAACTGGACTCTCACACTTTTCTAAAAACCCTATAAAAAGAAAATTTTGAGGAAAACTTGTTAATGAAAAAGAAAGCTATTGTTGTGATCAAACCTAAGTTATTGACCGCTATGACAGAGACCCAAAAACTTGAGGGGTATAACTCTTGTCAAAGTTAAGGATGACTGCCTCACCTTCAACAAAAAATTTCTCCACAAGCACACTGTTGATAGTTCAACAACAAGTGATGCAGGAGCATCGTAAGCAGCTAGCCACACAAGAAACATGAAAGCGAGAGACAGCTGGAAAAGCACCAACGCACATTTTGAAGTGTTTTGAGATCAATGAATGGACATTAATGTAATAGCTAAGGGAAGTGTACTTACATTTATATTTAGATATTGTAAACAGATCTTGATCATTGCTCTCATCTGTCTAATGTAAAGGCATTTATGCGTAATGAATGGAAGTAGGTAGATTGTTTTTAATAGATTAGACAGTTTAGAAGCATAGGAGGGAAAACAGATATAGACACCCTCACCCTTGTATCAGTGTAACTTTTGGGAGGATCATTCATAATTCATAAGCTGTAGAGCTGAAGTAGAGAGTTGTAGAGAAGAACCCATGTACATGAGCACTTGAGTTAATATATGAAGCTTTGACTCAATTTTCATGGTGTTATTATGCTTACTGTTTATATTTGTGAATAGTATGTTTACAGTTGATTTGTTTATATGTTATGCATTTGTTTCAATGTTGTGTTGTGTGTATGATTTCATGTTGAATGTATGAAGTCTGAGAGAGGAGAAGAATGAGGTTCAATTGCTTCTCTTCCTGAGAATTCATGCAAGGAGTGTAGTGAATGTCCGGAAGGTGTGCGTTGACGAGGGTCTGAGTTTTATCTCAGAAAGCTCAGGAGAGATACCGCTGTTCTCATACCAACATAACTGCAGGTGTAGCCCAGAGTCGTGCAAGGTGTGAAGAGGCTAGTTGAAGCCTTGGATTTTATAAATCTAGAAGGAAGGTTGAAGGACCACTGTTGCAAAGAGTGCATAGGGTTGGAGACTCAAATAACCAAAGGTTATTTGAAAGGTTGCCGCAAGGAGTGCGAGAAGGGATCCTTTTGGGAAGTTTGAAGTTTACAAGTGAAAGCTCAGGAGGGATTTAACCTTTGAAGTGCTCAAAGGGAGACCGCGATCGAAATCCTCTCATAGAAGTTAAATTCTGAGGGAGAACACCGATTCGTTTGGACAAAATTCATTGAAGAGTGCATCTGGTGGTCATAATTCTCCATGGAGAACTCGCGAAGTCGCGAGGACCGTAGGATCTAGGGGAGCTGTAAGGTGGTTAGGAGTTGGATGAGTCTACAACCTTGACATCAAGAATCAATGTGGACCATTGATCATGATCTGTTTGAGCCATCATATCATTTCGGGGATTTGAGATTCGCAAGTTTGGAGTGCAGGCCAAAATCCTTGGTCACGCAAATTCGCGTATCGCGAAAAGGATTATTAGGTGTGGAAATTTGGAATTTCAGTAATTCGAGATTCGACATACCGGAAATTCCAACGACAAGGAACTGGGACTCTTTGCATTGAAAATCCCAAAGTCACAAAACATGGTGTGCCTTTGGTGTGGGATTTCAGAATTTTGGTTTTTCAGAGTTCAAGAAGTAGAGGAGGTACTGACTTTGGAATCGAGAGTTTCAAACTCATGGTTCGTGAAATCCCGAAGAGGGAAAGGAAAAAATTCTCGAAAATTCAAGGGGCAATAGTCGTTGGAACCAATCGGGTTTCGAGGTTTCGGGACTCAAGAGGTAGAGTTTCATGTTCAACGCAACTCCCAAAATCATGAAGAGAGAAACACCGAAAAGGTGGGTCCCAAGTCTCAGTCAGAAGGTACGTGCGGGGAGGTCAAAGGAGGGGTCAAGCTTCGGGAAAAATCTTGAAAGGTCATCAGTATCGCATTCCATGGGATGTTGATTCCATTTTGGCATCCCAAAATTTTAGAGTTAGGGAATCATAAGGCAAGAGGAACGATTGTTGGTTTTTCACTAAAGGTCCCGAAAGCCGAAACTAGTGGGTAACAGGTGGCATGTGTTCGGCACATTGAAGGAATCAACCTTCACTGACAATTGGCATTTTAGCATTTGCCAAGAGCTGTGGAAATACATCGGGACTCTACAACTCCCGAAACCCGAAGTCCTTTGTGTCTTAAACAAAGGGTTTAACTAACCCTTGTCATGGTTTTAGTGAAGATACTGAGCATATTTGGGCCCGAGGGTAGGGGGTCTACGTCAAAGTGGTATCAGAGCCCAGAACAAATTCTTTTCTTTCTGTAGTAGAGAGAAAAGAGGAAAATTTTACAACCATGCTGCCAAGAAGAAGAGATAGGCTAATGCCTGATCGAACAGTGGAAAGAGAAATGTGTGAGTTACGTGCCAGACTTGATGCTATGGAGACAGAACAGAGGCGCATAGTCGACGTT
Organism: Picea engelmannii; assembly: GCA_009831015.1. Lineage (NCBI taxonomy): Eukaryota > Viridiplantae > Streptophyta > Pinopsida > Pinales > Pinaceae > Picea > Picea engelmannii. Next base: position 1,031,746 of record ML778830.1, on the reverse strand, counting down.
GGGGATATCAGTGAAGATGAAAGTGAGAATGAAGATGGAAATGAACGAGAAGAAGTTGCAGTCAAAGATGCTGTAGACGAACGCCTATTCAGTGTTGTTGCAAGGATAGGCGCTAGAGAAAAAATGGACATTCCAGTGTACGAAGGAAACTTGGATGTTGAAGAACTTCTAGACTGGATTAGAGCTCTAGACAAATACTTCGACTATGAGGATGTCGAGGAAGATAAGAAAGTCAAACATGCCATTACTAGACTTAATGGGCATGCGACACTATGGTGGGATGAACTACAGACCGATAGACACTACAAGGGCAAGTAGAAAATTAAAAACTGGGATAGAATGGTTGCAAAGATGAAAGACAAATTTACACCCAAGGATTATCAAATCACTTTGTTTTGAAGGATGTAGAATTTGAGACAGAAGTTGATGTCAGTGAAATAATACACTGAAGAATTCTACAGGATAAACATCAGAGCAGGTCATCGGGAAAGCAATGATGAAAAGGTTGCCAGGTACATGAATGGTCTATGATATGACATTCAAGATGAGATGAGCATGATGACCATTCAAAATGTAGAAGATGCTTATCAGATAGGTTTGAAAGCTGAAGAGAAGCTGAGCTGGAAGCAAGGTCAAAGAGGCCGAGGTAGAATTCAATCCAGAGGCAAAAAAAATGCCCAAGATAGAACTCAGAGACCTAAAGAAGAGGGAAAGAAATATCAAACTCAACCTGAGAGAGGACGAAGCTCACAAGGAAGGCATTATGATAATAGAAATATTTTTCCTCGAGCCAGAGGAAGAGGAAGAGGCAGAGGAGGTGAAGTGAAATGCTTCATCTGTGGAAAAATCAGACATAAATCCTATGAGTGTCCAGATAAGAAAAAATATGGTGGTGAAACTCACATTGTCGAAGCTCAAGGATGGAATGTTGAGGCAGAAGACACTGAGGGTGGAAGATCTTTGACGATGAGGAAAGTTCTCTTGAAGCCGGAGAAGGAAGCAAAGAACCCAGCCCAAAGAAACAATCTTTTTTAGACTGCTTGCAAAACTAAATACGGGGTATGAAAGGTCATAGTGGATAGAGGTAGCACAGACAATCTCGTATCTACAGAGATAGTAGAAAATCTGGAGTTGGAGACTGTTGTACATCCAAGCCCATACAGAGTTTCATGGCTACAAAAAGGACATCAGGTAAATGTCACTAAACAATGTTTAGTTGAATTTAAAATAGGAGGATATAAAGATGAAATATTATGTGTTGTCATTCCCATGGATGTTTGTTATCTATTGTTGGGTAGACCATGGAAATATGACAGAAACATAGTTCATGATGGGAGAAAGAACACATACACCCTGGAGAAAAATGGTAGGACTCACATGTTGCTGTCGATTAAGGACAAAGAGGTGAAAATAGAAATGAGCAACAATGTACTTCTCATGAGTGGGAAGGAACTTCTTGATGGGGTTAAGAAGAAGGAAGACACACAATTTATTATGGTCAGGAAGCCCAAAATTGTTCTGACCAGTACAAGGATAGATGATTTACCAAAAGAAATCCAGGAGTTACTGGGAGAGTTTGTTGATATAGTAGTGGACGAACTACCTTGTTCATTGCCACCTACCATGAGTATAAGCCATCATATCGATCTTATACCTGGATCTAGTTTGTCGAACAAAGAAGCATATTGGTTGATGCCACAGGAAAACGAATAATTTAAGAGACAGGTCCATAACTTAATGGACAAAGGATTGATTCAACAAAGCTTGAGTCCATGGATTGTTCTGACAGTGCTCAGCCCAAAGAAAGATGGAGGCTGGAGAATGTGTACAGAATCAAGGGTGATCAATACGATTACCATCAGATACAAATTTCCATTGCCAAGGATGGACGACTTGATGGATTTCTTGAGTGGAGCAAAGTTTTTTTCAAATATTGATTTGAAAAGCGAGTATCATCAAATCCGGATGAGAGAAGGTGATGAATGGAAGACAACATTCAAAATGAATGAGGGGATATATGAATGGCTTGTCATGCCATTTGGACTAACGAATGCACCCAATAATTTCATGAGTTTGATGAATGAATTCCTAAAGGATTTCATTGGGAAATTCGTCATTGTATATCTTGATGATATATTAATTTTCAGCAGGACAGAAGCAGAACACTTTGAGCATTTAACTGCAATAATGAGGAAATTACAGCAAGAGAAATTGATGATCAATGTGAAGAAATCGTCATTCATGAGAACATAACTCATTTATTTGGGTTTTGTTGTCTCTACAAATGAATTTAAAATGGATTCAGAAAATATAGAGGTGATTAAGAATTGGCCATCGCCGAAGAGCGTGTTTGAAGTTAGAAGCTTCCATGGTTTGGCTAGCTTCTACAGGAAATTCATCTAAAACTTCAGCGGAATTAGTGCACCGATGATGGATATGGTGAAGAAGAAACATAAATATTTTCATTGGATGGAGGAAGAAGAGAAGGGTTTCAATCTGCTGGAGAAGAAGATCATTGAGCAACTAGTTCTGGTTTTTCCAAATTTTAGCAAGATATTCCAGGTCAGGTGTGACGCGAGTGGGTTTGAAATTGGAGTGGTCTTGAGCCAAGATGACAGGACGGTCATGCATTTCATCGAAAAATTGAATGAAGTAAATATTAATTACTCCATGTATGAAAAGGAATTATATGCCTTCATACAAGCATTGAAGAAATGGAGACACTATTTGGTTCCCAAGGAGTTTGTTTTGTACAACGATAATCACGCTTTGCAATTTGTGACTTGACAAGAGAAGTTGAACCAAAAACATGCTAAATGGGTTGAATTCATGCAGAATTTTACTTTTGTGATCAAGCATATTTCTGGAACTGCTAACAAAGTTGTTGATGCTTTGAGCAAGAAATGTTTGCTTATGAAGGAATTCAGAGTCGAGACTTTGGGTTTTGATAACCTCAAAGAAATGTACAAGGATGAACCAGATTTTAAAGAGGCATATGAAGCATCTAAGAATCCAATTCTCAGGGACAAAAGCCAATGGATTGAATACATGATCCAAGATGGATTATTGTTCAGGGGAAATTAGCTATGTATTCTGAAATGCTCCATGAGGGAGAATCTACTAAAGGAAAAACACAGTGGAGGATTGGCCAGACATTTTGGTCATGACAAGACGTTCTCAAAGTTGAATGGATCATATTTTTGGCTAGGGATGAGGACAGATGTCAAGAAGTTTGTGGAAAGGTGCAAAATTTGTTAGCACACTAAGGGAAAAAGGAAGAACACAGGATTATATCAACCATTTCCAATACCTGAGAGGCCGTGGGATGTAGTGAGCATGGATTCCATATTGGGACTACCAAGGACATAGAGAGGATATGATTCGATATTTGTGGTAGTCGACAGATTTTCAAAAATGGCACATTTCATACCATGCCAGAAAACCAATGATGCAACCCACATTGCGAACCTGTTTTTCAAGGAAGTTGTCAGACTTCACGGCTTGCCAAAGAGTATCATGTCTGAGTGAGATACCAAGTTCGTAGGGAATTTATAGAGGACCTTATGGAAGAAGTTGGGGACAAGTTTGTCTGTTATCTCCGCATATCATTCTCAGATGGATGGACAGACAGAATTCGTGAACAGGAGATTGGGATATTTGTTAAGAAGCTTAATGACTAAACATCACAGTCAGTGGGATCACATTCTTCCACAGGCAAAATTCACTTACAATGATTCACTCAATAGAAGCACAGGGTAGAGTCCATTCCAGATTGTATATGGAATGCAGCTAAGGGGAGTTTCTGAATTGAAGAATTCAGAATAGAATGAATTCAGGAGTGCTAGTGTAGAGGACTTTGCAAAAGGAATGAAGGAGCTTCATAGCCAGATTAAGGAGCAATTGCAGATTTCAAGTCAAGAATACAAGCGGAGAATAGATCAACATAAGCAAGAACTTGAATTTGAATTTGGTGATTTGATTCTTGTGCATCTGACGAAGGAAAGGTTCCCAAGGGGAACATATAATAAGTTGAAGATGAAAAATATTGGACCATGCAAGGTCATAAGGAAATTTGGGGCAAATGCATATGAGATTGAATTACCCAATGGGGTCAGAATCTCATCGATATTCAATGTTGTGGATTTGTACCCTTACAGAGTTGATGAAGTAGGAGCAGAAGAGGAAAAAAAAGAGGTTCAATGGGCAAAGAAAATGCATGTAGCTGTAGAGCCACAGATGGAAAGAATAATTGACAAAAGGGTTATCAAAAACACTAGGATAAAAGAGTATTTTGAATACTTGGTCAAATGGAAGGGAAATCTAGTTGAAGATGCCAATTGGGAGGATGAAGCAGCAATTCATAGGCATGGATAGACTGTGCAAGAGCTCATGAACAGGAGTTCATGAAAATTTTCAAGCGAGGGAGTATGATGCAGGAGCATCATAAGCAACCATCCACGCAAGCAACGTGAAAGCGAGAGATAGTTAGAAAAGCACCAACTCACATTTTGAAGTGTTTTGAGATCAATGAATGGACATTAATGTAATAGCTAAGTGAAGCGTACTTACATTTATGTCTAGATATTGTAAAGAGATCTTGAGCATTGCTCTCATCTATCTAATGTAGAGGCATTTATGTGTAATGAATGCAAGTAGGTAGATTTTTTTTAATAGATTAGATAGTCTAGAAGCATAGGAGGGAAACTGGATATAGACACCCTCACCCTTGTATCATTGTAACTTTTGGGAGGATCATTTAGAATTCATAAGTTGTAGAGCTGAAGCAAAGATCTGTAGAGAAGAACCCATGTATAGGAGCACTTGAGTTAATATATGAAGCTTTGACTCAATTTTCATGGTGTTATGATGCTTACTATTTATATTTGTGAATGGTATGTTTATAGTTGAATTGTTTCTCTATTATGCATTTGTTTCAATGCTGTGTTGTTTCTATGATTTCATGTTGAATGTATGAATTTTGAGAGAGGAGAAGAACGAGTTTCAATTTCTTCTCTTCCTAAGAATTCTTGCAAGGAGTGCAGTGAATGTTCGCAAGGTGTGCATTGACAAGGGTCTGAGTTTTATCTCAGAAAGCTCAGGAGAGATATTGTTGTTCTCATACCAGTAGAACTGCAGGTGTATCCTAGATTCGTGCAAGGTGTGCACAGGTTGGTTGAAGCCTTGGATTTTACAAATCCAGAAGGAAGGTTGAAGAACCACTGTTGCAAAGAGTGCACAGGGTTAGAGACTCAAATAACCAGAGGTTATTTGAAAGGTTTCTGCAAGGAGTTCGAGCAGGGATCCTTTTGGGAAGTTTGAAGTTTACAAGTGAAAGATCAGCAGGGATTTAACCTTTGAAGTGCTCAAAGGGAGACAAAGATTGAAATCATCTCATAGAATTTAAAATCTGAGGGAGAACACTGAGTCGTTTGGGCATAAGTCATTGAAGAGTGCATCTGGTGGTTAGAATTCTCCGTGGAGAACTCGCAAAGTCGCGAGGACCATATGATCTATGGGAGATGTAAGGTGGTTAGGAGTTGGATGAATTTGCCACCTTGACATCAAGAATCAATGTGGACTATTGATTGTGATCTTTTCGAGCCATCAGATTATTTCGGGGATTCATGATTCACAACTTTGGAGTGCAGGCCAAAATCCTTGGTCACACAAATTCCCGGATCGTGAAAAGGATTATCAGGTGTGGAATTTCGGAACTTTAGCAATTCGGGATTCGACATATTGGAAATTCTTATGATAAGGAACCGAGACTCTTTTCATTGAAAATCCTGAAGTCAGGAAACGTGGTGTGCCTTTGGTGTGGGATTTCGGCATTTCGATTTTTTGGAGTTCGGGAAGTAGAGGAGGTAGTGACTTTGGAATCAAGAGTTTCAAACTCCCAGTTCGTGAAATCCCGAAGAGGGAAAGGAAAAAATTCCCAAAAGGTCGAGGGGAAATAGCCGTTGGCACCAATCGGGTTTCAAGGTTTCGGGACTCAAGAGGTAGAGTTGCATGGTAAACACAACTCCCAAAATCGTGAAGAGAGAAACGCTGAAAAGGTGGGTCCCAAGTCTCAGTCAGAAGGTACGTGCGGGGAAGTCAAAGGAGGGGTCAAGCTTTGGGAAAAATCCTGAAAGGCCATCAATATTTCATCCCATGGGACGTTGAACCCATTTCGACATCCCAAAATTTCAAAGTTTGGGGAATCATAAGGCAAGAGGAACAATTGTTGGCTATTCAGTCAAGGTCCCGAAAGCCGAAACTAGCGGGTAACAGGTGGCATGTGTTCGACACATTGAAGGAATCAACCTTTGTTGACAATTGGCATTTTGGCATTTGTCAAGAGCTGTGGAAATACATCGGGACTCTACAACTTCTAAAACCCAAATTATTTTGTGGGTTAAACAAAGGGTTTAACTAACCCTTGTTGTGGTTTTAGTGAAGATCATGAGTGGATCTTGGCCCGAGGGCAAGGGGTCTGCATCAGCAAGCGTGTGCATGCAAGATGTGTAAAGTCAGAGTGCGTGTACATGTGTGTTGGCCTTATACAGGTCGCGTGTATCTCTAAAACTCTAAGACAAATGAAAGGCCAACCAATCCAGCTCAGACAGAAACTACTAGTACTAAGAACCAAGATCTCTTAAAGACTTAGACACTTACTTTAACAGAAAAAATAAAATAATTCAAGTAAAACTTCATAGAACAAACCAATCTGAGGTGAAACCTAAGCTATAGACTACAAACAACAAAGACTAGAAAGAGTTCCAGAAAACCTCTGAGAAGGACTATTTCTGATAGGGTTGAGGATGACTGCCTCTCTAAAAGAATTTTTTTGGAATCATACACGCGACTGACACTTCCTCAGCTAGCGTGTACATGCAGGTTGTGAGAAGGTAGGGCACAGGTACATGCCTGCAGACCTTATACAGGCCGCATGTACCACTGTGTGTCTCGGAAAAGAAGAAAAAATGGCATTCAAGCAAAGAAACAGAGATAACAGGTATGGAAGACCAGAATCTCTATTATCTTAGACTTTTGCATAAACTTTAAAAACAAGGAATGAAACCAGTTTTTAAAAATACCCAAGAAAAATATTCCCATAAACCCTAGAGATCCACAGTATGGTTGCCAATTCTATTGTGGGTGGGAAATCCCACCTACGGACTAGCACTAAGGGTTTTATCATGCATGCAGAAATGACCTAAAGATTCTTACTTTTTACCATCATCCCATGCCTAGACCCCCATTACTCATATGTAAATACAAGGCTCAAGAGATTAAGTTGACGTACCTTATTCTTCATGTTTGATGTCGATCCCTTTTCGCTATTGGTCGTTCTTTGACTGCAACTCTCCTCCCAATGCTGACCTGCATTCACTAAAGACAAACAAAGAACTCCACATGCATTTGATCTATAAACTAACGGGTTAGAGATTTAATCAATCATACAATCAATATTCCAATAATGACAATCTCATGTGGCGGGACGGGAAAAGCAATTCTTTATTAACTTCACAAGGATACCTTACAATGATAAAGTCGGCTACTACTCCTTGATCCTGGTCCTGGGCTCTTCTTCCACCGTCTTCCAACTGCTTTTCTATATACTTATCTTTGCACAAGGATGGGTAAAGGTTGGGATAAAGGGAATGCTCAATCAGGTATATTTTCTTTACTATGATTCTCCTCCTTTCAAATGGGACTGCTAACCCTTCTTTTATAGGCTAGAAGAAGCTAGGTATTTGGTCAAGTGACCGGCCAAGCATGGCCGAAAGGTTTAGTTAACTTACCCAAAGTTGTGTGTTCCATCAACAAATTTCCTTTTTCCATGCTTTTGTAGGTACACAGGGGCTGTCTTGGGTCAGCTAGTGTGTACACGCATGCAGTAATGGAGCAGGGCACATGGGTATTAATAAAAGAGGTTTTTACGAAGAGTTGTTCAACAGTGTTTTGGCAAAGAAGGAATCTAAGATGGCCTGATGCCAGGTAAGCATGTTTGGTGAAAATTAGGGTTATAACACAGACCAACCACGATAAAAGAGATGGGGGACTGAACTTCACTAGTTAGGGTAAGGGAGGGCCAAAAGTCAAGGAATATTATATTAATATTTCATAAAACATAAAGTACGGATAATTAGTTTATCCTAAGTTCTAAAGTTGGGGACAAGTGGACAAACGTAACTTCTGATATGACAAGTGTCAAGTTGGGGATATGCATTCATATCATGGGCAAACTTAGCTCAGTGGGGATTATTCAAGAGGGATACCTTACGAACGGGAAATAGGAGGAGGGGAAACCATTAGACTGACCATCATTTTGACAAAGAGTCCACAGTGATTCTAAAAACACACTCAGTTATCCAGTCAATGACTCCATGACCATTTCACTCATACATTCCATTATCCTTGAGACAACCATTCCACCTTTTCGAAACCTGTTTCCCGTCCCTTTTGGTTGGTGTACCTAGTTAGCTTGGAGCGGGATTGAAGAAGCAGGTTGTTAGGCCCATGAGAAGTTCTCTAGGCAAGAGAATTTTTGGGGATTGATTTTTGTAGCTCCTAAAATGTAGCTACAATACTTTGAGACTTATGGTCTGGCCTGTTGTTGAATCCCTGGGAGGGAAGTGGGGCGGCTGGGGGACTGTTGAGCTGAGAAGGGGAACACTTCCTTGGGTGGGACATGCATGTGGGGAATGAGAGGTTGTAGGTTGTTAGTTGAGTGAGCACTTGAGATGAAGTCTTTCCTATTGTCCATGAGCCTTGGCCTGAATAGGAATCCCTTTACCCTGGGTGGAGTTCAGTCCCAGCTCGGGGGTGATTCACTATTGAGAGTGATGAACAATGTAATCTATGGCTAGGAGGTTCGTGGACGGTCTATAAGAAGTTGGTGACAATCTTTTTAAAATATAAGTATCAATTGTATGATATATGGATATGTTGGTTTTCTATTTACATGCCCATGTTACGATTTTATCATATATGTGACTATGACTGTTTGTGTGCTTATGAGTAATTTCCTGTAAATGAGGCATATCAGTAATTACTATTATTTTAATATAAAATTCATCTGTTACAGAAAGTAATGGTTTTTTTATGTTTAGATGTAAAGCTTCCACTAGCATGTTGTATGTATATGTTTTAGTTGCATGCAGTCTAAAGAGTAAATTTAGGTGGCATTTCTTAGTTGACTACTGGGTATGCTATTGTATGTTCTGTAGTATGGGAATGAAAGATGTTCCCTAAAGTAGCATGTCCTGGCCTGATGGTTGGAAATGTTAGCAACTAGCGTCAGAGAAAGAGTGGTTTCTCTAGAGTGGCGTACCCTGGCCTCAGGTTGGTCGAGGGGTTCGTTACACTTTATTTTCCTTTGCAATGCCTGTCATCCTACGGTTCATCCCACCAAAGTGTTACATTCCCTTTCAATCTAGTGATTGTGTGCTTTACTTTCTTATCTTCTTCAATATCCTCATAATCAAAGAATTTATCTAGAACTCTAAACCAATATAGCATCTCCTCAATGTCTAATTTTCCTTCATACATCGGGATGCCCATTTTTTCTCTGGCCCCTATTCTTGCAACAACTTTCAATAGACATTCTTTTACAGCATCTTCGACTACAACTTCTTCTTCGGCTCCAGCTTCATTTTCTATTTTGGCCTCACTGATATCTCTAGTATCAGGTGTTCATCTCTTTTTTGTCTCCATAACATCCAATCAAGTAGGAAGTTCTTTAATTTCCCTTTCCACGACTGGATCTGTCATGGGTGTATCTTGATGTCTTCTTGGTGGCATTGTTTCAATTTGTCTACACAGAATTCAAATCAAAACTTTCCTTCTATCTTTTCTGGCTTATAGAAAACAATGATTGATAGGCTCTGATACCACCTGATGCATCACCACTACCTCAGTAGGTTCTGCTTGACCTCTCAGTCTTTGGATCTTTCTATTTCCCTAAGCCAAAAAGGCTCTTTAGTTCCCACTAGAACCTTAAATGCATATAATACCATAGGTCCTTCTTAGAAGTTACGCCTACGCGAACAAGCATTAGGTGTGAACCTCTACTCCACGTGACCACCTAGTGTAACCACTGACTTAACCTGAAAAGGTGTTTTGGATTTCATGACTTCACAATTTTTATTGTGATTCTCCCCTGACTCCTTTGATTCCTGAAACCAGGAAATGGGATAACGATCCTCTAGCTCCTCCCTTATGCCTCAACCATATGAGATTTAGTCTAACCTTTAGGTCCAGCTCCAAGCACGTCGAGATCTCATGACTTGTGAGTTCACGATGTGAATATTCTCCCATTTCCCAAAGTCCAAACTCATGAATTCTTTTATATGGATCAACATTCCTGAACCTTCCACGATATGATGGCCCAGATCATGTCAGAACTTCACGTATTGGGGATTCCCGAACAACTTCCTCCACACTTCTGTCTTTTGAAAGGTCGAAGCTCCAATCTCCAATCAATGGCTCTCATTCCTCCAGATCTAAGAACTACTGATCCTCCCAAGATTGTGAGTGTTGAAAGACACTCAACTTTATCCCCTCTATTGATCCACTAGATCCAACAGTCCATGAGAATTCGGTGTTTCTCCCTCCAAGAAATTCAACTGTCCATTCAAGTTCTCAAATATTCCTGGCCAAATAAATTGGCGTCCTTCCTCCTGAGCTTGGTTTTTGCAAAGTGACTTCGACCCTCATCCTTCCTTTGAACTTTCCAACACTTTATCCCTCATGATATTGATGTTGACTGCAAACTCAAGGATTCGAAGGGATTCCTACATGCACTCCTTGTGGACTTTACGATAATCTTTGATTATCCAAACTCCTCCAACTCTGTGTACTCCTTGTGATAGTAGTTCTTCAACCATTCACCTGGTTGGAAAATTCTAATACTTCAACCTTCCTGCACACACCTTGCATGACTCTGTGCTATACTTTCACTTCTACTAGTATGAGGACAACAATATCTCTCCTGAGATTTTCTGAGATATAACCCAGAACTCGTCAACGCACTCCTTCAGGACCTTCACTGCACTCCTTGTAGGAATTCTCAAGAAGATAAACAATTGAAACACATACTTTCCCTCTCATAGACTTCATACATTCAACATGAAATCATACACATAAAGCATTGAAACAAATGAATAATAGATCATATAAGAAAACTATAAACATACTATTCAATAGATGAAAACATTATTCATAACAACACCGTGCAATTGAGTCAAAGCATTCTTATATTAACTCAAGTTCCTTTGTACATGGTTTCTATAACAACAACTATCTTCTTATACAACTTCTACAATCTATGTTCTTCTCTTCTCTCTTTCTCTTTTACTCTACTATCTTACAATGAGAATAATGATACAATACAATACATACGAGGGAGCTTTCTCGAGTTTTCTCTCCTACAACTCTAGATATCTAATCAAATTAAAGCTCTACAACTACTTTACATTCATTACATTAATTTCCTACAACTGACAGATGAGAGCATCCACTCAAGATCTACATTACAATCCCCAAAACATTTAATATCACTTATGTCTCTCTGGATATTACATTAATGTGTGATCCTTTTGAAATTCAAAATATCTTCAAAATGTGCATAGGTGTGTATCATGTTGTCCTCTGCTTTTCACTTGCTTGCGATGCTCCTACATCATGGTGCTAGGGAGGATTGTAGTCCTCTAAATTCTAGTTGGTGATAGAAGATGTTCTAGGAGTTGGTGCTTCCATATAGTGGGTGATAGAGAAACCTGGGAGTTGGTGCTTCCATCTAGTTGGTGCTAGAGAAATTTGAGAGTTGGTGCTCTCTGCAAGTTGTATCTTTCTATCAGAAGTTGTAGCCTCATATTTGAGTTGGATCTCAAATAATGTGATGTACATGAAAGTTGGAGCTTGATTGACATATTAACAAGAAGAGGTTTTCACCCTTATGGGTTTCCTCATGAAAATCAGTGTCTTTTTGTATTGTGTGTGATTTATCAAATATTGCATATCTATGCATGATAAGTTATCAACAACACATTAAATAATAATCTAAAAGGAATCAGAATAACAGGAAAAGTTTCAAGCTTATATACATAATTGATTCACCCCCCCCCCTCTCAGTTATATTTCCAACAATTGGTATCAGAGCCGGTGCCTTTGATCAAAGGTAGTCATAATCTTGAACATGACTAGTCATGATGGAAGTTCAACTAATAGACCCCCTCTGTTTGATGGAACAAACTTTGTCTTCTGGAAAATAATAATGAGAACACATTTAATGTCTTTGGTTGTTGATGTTTGGGATTTCATTGAAACAGGATATCTTAAGCCTGTAGTCTTGGCCTCAAAAGATGATAAGATGGAGTTTAGCTTTAATGAAAAAGCAATGAATTCTATCCTCAGTGGACTTGCTGAAGCTGAGTTTGTCAAATTCATGCACTATGATTTAGAAAAAGTTATGTGGGACAAGTTGTTAAGTAGTTATGAAGGTAATGAAAAGGTGAAAGACACAAAACTTCAGACTCATAGACTGAAATTTGAGCAATTAAAGATGGATGAAGACAAAACTATTAGTAAGTACTTCTTACGTATAGAATAACTTGTCAACACTATGAAAGGCCTAGGTGAAATGATAAATGAATATTTTATAGTCCAGAAAATATTAAGATCGCTTTGTGATAGATTTAACTCAAAGGTCTCTGCTATAGAGGAAATAGTTGATCTCAAAATCTTGACACTAGATCAACTTATTGGAACCTTGACTGCTTATGAAATGAGAATCACCAAAGGTAAATCCACTACAAGAGAGGCATCTTTTAAAGTAGATAAAAACACAGATTCTGATATATATGAGATTGAATAAAATTTTGTGAGAAGAATGAAGAAAGGATCAGGAAAATACAAAGGTAAACTACCCTTCAAATGTTTCAACTATGGTAATATAGGTCATTTTTCATCTAAGTGTCCTCACAAAAGAAAGGAACAAGCATATGATGATGAAGAGAACCACAAACACAAGAAGGTCTATAAAGAGAATAATTTTAAGAAGAAAATCCTTTGTGTAAACAATGATGATGATCCCTTAGATGATGAAAGAAATGACTCTTCTATTGAAGATAAAATAAATGATATCATGCTAATAGATTTAGAATATCTAAACATTGAAGATATCAGAAGTGAGTTCATTGATTGTGAAGCAGTAGTATATCTTGAAGGAGAACCTGTCAGTGCCATGGAAGAGATTGATAGAGTCGGAGAAAAGAAAAGAAAACAAAAACAGTTACTGCTCAGGTATGAGAAAACATGCAATGAACCATCAGAAGAAATTACCCTGTTGAAGGTTTAGAAGAATCTAATAATATTGAAGACATCCTCAAACAACAATGGAAGGAAGCCGAAACAAAAGGTGAAAAATTGGAAGCTAAAGTAGTGACAGTCAGAAAAGATCTAGAGAAATTCCAGGCCTTATATCATCAGAATCTGACAAGTATTAAAGCCTCAGAAGGATTAGCCTCCATTCTAAATCAACAAAGGAATTCAAAGTTTAAAATTGGTTTGGGTTAAGAAGAGGGATCAAGTAGTGGTCAACCAAACAACAAAGAATCCATCAAGTTTGTCAAATCTACAACCATTGACAACAACAAACCTGTAAAAATAAAGGAAGATAATCAACCACCAAGGAGGAGTGAAGGAAAAGCTACCAAAACTGAATCTGTAGAACAAATAAATAATACACCCTCTGCTCAAGGAAATCATCAGCATGGAAGAAATCAACTTTCTCAAAGAAGACATTTATTTTCCAGGTACAAAGATTTTTTCTATGGATATTGTTTTTACTGCTCTAACTTTGGACACAAAGTTGTAATTAATTGTTCTTTAAGATTTAGACATGAGCAATCAAGACAACCAAGGAATAAATGTCTTCCACAACAAAGAATGAGAAAACCAAGTAACAAACAACCACAGACTGCAAATCATGTGATGGCTGGGAAAAGGACGCAAATTACACATAAAAATCGTTATGAACCTTTATTCTATGAACCAAAATGTTACATCTGCCATAATTATGGACATAAATATGCAGATTGTCGCTTAAAAAACTATAAGCTAGATTCAAATCACAGAGCTGAAAATGTCAAGGTTTGGAAGAATAATGAATATAACAAGTGTGGATTAGTGTTGTTAGCTCAAAGACAAAAATACACATGGTATATTGACATTGGATGCTCCACTCATATGACAGGTGACAAAAGTAAGTTCCTATTACTCAAAGAAAATAAATCAAGGAGTGTGACCTTTGGAAATGATGCTCCAGGGAAGATCAGTGGTAAAGGTATAGTAAGCTTAAGTAATGGAAGAATCAAAGCTCAGGATGTATTATTTGTTGATGGTTTAAAGAATAATCTTCTTAGTGTCAATCAGATATGTGATAGAGGATGTGAAGTCACTTTCACTGGAAGAATTGTAAAATAAAGACACTAAACACAAGAGAGATGATTGCAAAAGGGGTTAGAAATGAAAACATTGTATATGTTTTGAAGGACAATAAGGAAAAATGTCTTTTAAGCAAACTTGATGAAATTTGGTTATGGCACAGAAGGCTTGGACTCCTGAATTTTGATCATATTGTTAAATTGAATAATGAAGGCATTGTGAAAGGCCTTCCAAGAATATCTAAGCCTAATAACTCTGTATGTGAAACCTGTCAAATGAGGAAGTTGACTCGTGCTCAATTCAAATTGAAGATTTTCACATATTCAAAGAAACCACTTCAAATTGTTCATATGGATCTATGTGGACCATCACGAAAGGAAGGAACTGGAGGAGAACGTTACTTTATGCTAGTCATTGATGACTTCTCCACTTACGTGGGTTTCCTTTCTGAGAGAAAAATCTGATGTGTTTGAGAAGTTTAAAATTTTTAAGGCGTTAGATAAGAATCAGATAGGAAGGAAGTTAAAGGAAATTCTCTCAGACAAGGGAGGATAATTTATGTCAAGAGATTTCAAATAATTCTATGAAAGACATGGAATTAAAAGAGAATATACTATTCCAGGTACTCCTCAACAAAATGGAGTTGCAGAATGCCAAAATAGATCAGTTCAGGAGATGGCAAGGGCTATGATGAGTGAAAGGGACATTTCACAAACCTTTTGGGTGGACGTTGTTCGCATGATTGTTCATATTATAAACAAATCGCATCTAAGGCCGAACAATGATAAAACTCCATATGACTTGTGTTTTGGTTGACTTGCATCAATCAAGCACTTCAAGGTATTTGGAAGTAAATGCTACATCAAGAATAATGATGATTATTTGGGAAAATTTTATGGTAGAGTTGCTGAAGGTATATTCTTAGGATATGAAATGAATAGTAAAGGATACAAATGCTTTAACAAAAGAATGCATAAATTAGTAGATTGTATTGATGTTCGAATTAATGAAGAAGCTCTTGTAAAAGATCCATAGAGAATAAGCACTAAGCTAGATGAAAAAGATCATGAGAATAATGAATATAAAGAAAAAAAAATCTCAGAGTCATGAGAAGATGATGAATCAGGTGAAGAAGAGACACCCAAACTAGAAGAGTCAGGACAAAAATCAACATCAAATCCTTCCTTGAGAATTACTCAAAAGAATCATCTTGAAACTCAGATAATTGGTGAGAAAGACAAAGGTGTACAAACCAGGCGAAGGATAATAAAAGACATTGAGCAAACACATATAGCCTTCATATCCATGGTGGAACCTAAAAACTTTAATGAAGCCAGTAAAGATGTAAAGTGGCTAAAATCAATGAATGGGGAACTAGACCAGATTAAAAAGAATGACACTTGGGAACTTGTTCCTAGGAAAACAAATAAAAATGTAATAGGATCCAAAAGGGTCTACAAAAACAAGATGAATGAGAAAGGAAATATTGTAAGAAATACGACTAGATTGGTCTACAAAGGATATGCTCAAATAGAAGGACTAGATTTTGATGAAACATTTGTGTCGGTAGCAAGATTAGAATTTATTAGAATGTTTCTTTCCTATGCGTGTCATAAACAGTTTAAAGTCTATCAAATGGATTTCAAGTAATCTTTTCTAAATGGAGATCTAAAAGAAGAAGTACATATGGAACAACCAAAGGGTTTCCAACTGTCAGATAACCCAGAATTTGTTTGCAATATGAAGAAATCATTATATGGATTGAAACAAGCTCCTCGTGCCTGGTATTATAGACTGGATAAGTGTCTTCAAGACAAAGGGTTCAAGAGAGGAACAATTGACAGAAATATATATATCAAAATAGAGGGTAATGATTTTCTCATTGTGTTGGTCTATGTAGATGACATCATCTTCATAAGAAATAATGCTTCATTGGTACAATGGTTTTCTTTTGCCATGCAGTCTAAATTTGAAATGTCTATGATAGAGGAACTGCCATTTTTTCTTGGTCTACAAATTACTCAAAGGTCCGGAGGAATATTTATTTCTCAGGAGAAATATCTAAGAGAAATGTTGAAAAGGTTTCAAATGAAAGACTCTACACCTATAAGCAAGCCTATGGTCACTAGATGCAAGTTAAGCAAGGATGATGAATCACCTAATGTTGATCAAAGTTAATATAGGTCTATGATAGGTATCCTATTGTACATCACAACATCTCGTCCAGACATAATGCATGTTGTTGGAATGGTAGGAAGGTATCAGGGTGCACCTAAACAGAGTCATCTATTAGATTTCAAAATAATATTCAGATACTTGAAAGGAAAAATGAACTATGGCTTATGGTATCCTAGGAATCATAATTTTCAGCTATCAGTCTATTTAGATGTTGATTGGGATAAATGCATGGATGAAAGGAAAAGCACGAGTGGAGGTGCATTCTTCTCAGGAGATTCTCTTGTAGCATGGTTGAGCAAGAAGAAAGGTTCCATTTCCTTATTGACTACAAAATTTGAATACATTGCAGTTGCCACTTGTTGTACCCAAGTATTATGGATGATTCAGACACTTGCATACTTGGAGGTAAAGTATAATGCACCGATACCAATTCATTGTGATAATACTAGTAAAATTAGTGTGTCAAAGAATCTTTTATTTCACTCCAAGACCAAACATATACCCATAAAGTATCACTTCTTGAGGGAACAAGTAACCAACACTATTGTTTCTTTGCATTATATTCCATCCAAAGATCAGATTGTTGATATCTTCACTAAACTGCTTGCAAAATCTCAGTTTGAGTATCTACGCCAGAAGTTGGGTGTGACCTTATTATCAAGTTAAAATAGTCTATCTGGTCAGGGGGAGAGTGCTCCTAGTATATCTGATCAGGGGGAGCATAGATTCAGTCTCTGCTTTCTTTGACATTGATGTCAAAGGGGGAGAAAAATGTGTTGTCTATATGCTATAGTTGAAGATCTAAGCAGAATAGTGCAACCTTTTAGGGCTTCCATCAATTCCAAAGGGGGGTATTTTTGGCATCTTTATAGGAAGAATGTGCTTGTCATTTATGGAAAAAACAACAGTGAACCAAACCTCAAGAGCACAAAATACGAGAAAGATCAAAAGAGATAGAGGTTTCCAGAAGTGAAAACGAGGTCCAAGAGATGGACTCGGAGGAGGAGAAAATATCGAGACCCATGAACACTTAGAAATCCTTCTAAGTTGGAGAGATCAGAAGCTCAGGAGGAAGAGTGACTATGGCTATTGGATCATCGATCCAGAGGACCAACAACCATTAGATCAAATTAATTAAGGATAGGATAAGCGAGGCAAAATGATTGATAATTCGATCAGTCGAATTTCAGTCAGCTGTCGGATTGATTTAAGTGGAAGGACAAGATAATAAAGAGATTAGATCTAAGAAAATGATCAATGAACAACATTTTTTTTTGGTCAAAAGTTGCGAGGAAGTTACTGTTCGGGGAATCTCACTTTGAAAGAATTGGCAACTTGAAAGCTGAATTACCCAAAGCCCAAAATATGAAATGAATAAGGACCATCGGATATGGAGAAAACACGATGACCATTCGATCAACATCCAATGACCAGAGGAAGCGTAGAGAAGAAGTACAGATGTGATCTGTTGGATCTGAGCACCTAGGATCAACAACCGTTGGATTTAGAGATAAATGCACAAAGGTTAAGCCTTTGAATGAGAGTAGGAGAGAAGAATTGTCAAAGTATCGAAGTAAGAAGGGACCATCCATTGTCAAGACTAACCGATGGCACATGATCCACAACTTTGGAGTGAATCACTTCGGGAGTTTATGGTTGGAAAGGAAACGAAAAGTCTGAAAGTCCCGAAGGACAAAGGTCCAAAGTCGCTCTCAGTCGTCGATCTAAGATACATTTATGGAGTTAGGACAACTGTTAGATCTAGGAGAAGAACTTGTGTCACATGAGGAGATCCATGTCGGCAAGACTACGTCAGCAAGGACACATGGCGCAATCAGATAATGACAAGTGTGAAGTTGAATCAACATTTTAGGTATGTGCAAATCATGAATCTGAGTGACACGTGGCAAAAACTCAAGTCGTTCCACATCATCAAATGACATAAGAAAGTTACATCACTGTGTGAGTTTTACTTAGGAAGTTTTACCACCTGCGATTAGACTAAATTTCGAAAGTCCCAAACATCGAAGACCCTGGTCATTGATCAATAGGAGGGCTATGTGTCAGAAGATTACATGTTCGGGAGGAAATACTCCAAGAAAATGTGAAGGAGAAAGGTTTGAAATCATCGAATCCAAAAGAGCTGAAATAAATGGGATCCATCGATCTATGAGAGGACAAGTGTCACTAGATTGCAAGCTCCAGGTAAAACGCTCGGAGGGAAGTCGAACAAGGATAAACTAAAATCTAAGAATTCTGAAGGGAGAAGTCCTGAAGTGGAGGATAATTGTTGGATTAAAGAGGAAATATGTCAGTAGATATTCCATTTTGAAATATATTCAGTCATAAGAATTGAGAAGTTGGTATTTAAAATCTCCGGAGTCCGGAGACCCAAAGGAGATCTCAACAATTAATCCAAGTGGGACACGTGTCAGTGGATTGTCAACTCCGAAAGATTGACGTATGGAGGAAAGTAGAGTTTTAGAGTTGAAAATCCCAAATTCCAGATCACGAAATCAATCACATCCATTGATCCATAGAACTTGAAAGGACATATCTGAATCGTTAGTTCAGGAGCACCTTCAAGATCGTGTGATCGATAGTCCCATCACATTGTGGGGATTTAAGGTGAGCGAACGTTAATGAGTTGAGGGTGGGTCACAATCAAAACCATGGTTTTGGATAAAGAACATGTGGAGGCTTGAGGTAAATTGTGGGGGGGAACACAGTTTTTTTTAAACCACCTTTGGATGTGTCCGCAATTGCGTGGTGATTCAGATTTGTTTTCTGCACGAAATGAAAGCGGAGATATAATGAAGAAATGCACAGATATATTGTAGACATAAAATAATATAAAAGAAATGTATCATAGATGAAACCATAAACACAGATATACAATAATACATGATTTCTATTAATGAAAGAAATGTACAGAGACTGTAAAAATACAGAGCGAAAGACTCGCTAGAATGGTGGTAGCTTATCTCTGAGAAGAGATGTGACGACTACTCGCATTCACAATAAAATGATTACAATGAGGCTCTAAAGGCCTTTTTACAATAAAAAAGAATGCCAAAAATCATATACATCCAAAAACATAACCCTAGGAGATGAAGCACCAAAAGTCATGTGGGCCCCGTTTGGGTAAGTAAGTACATCAACTTCCCAAGATCATAACTTTTGCATAAGATCTCTGATTTAGGCATATGATAGCTCATTGGAAAGGTATCATCCAATAGATTCATTTTGGGGGATCAATAATGCCTTCAACTATCATTGACAATATAGATCCTAAAAAACCTTCATTTAGGCCTCAAAATGGCCTCAGAAGTTAAAAATTGCTAAAAATAGTAAATTGCCAAAATTGTGAGAAAACCATTTTGAGCCAGTTGGAAAAGGTGGGTAGCCACCGATATCCACTTGGATAAATACTACCTCATTAGGAAGCAATGGTATCCATTGCGTTGAGTTCCTGGGGGAGAGGAAAAAGCGTTTCCTGAATCTGAATCTTGGTGAGTTGCTTGCCTTCTTAGAGACGTTGCATTGCTCGGTTTGTAGAAGGCTATCACTAGGATGTGTTTGGAAGGGCTGGAGCTTTTTAACCAGTCTAGATACATGAGATTATTTTGTGAATAAATAATCTTTACACTTTGCTACAATTTTGTCGACCTACTTCTGTTGGACAGAAGGTTCTTAGGCCCAGGTTGTAGTGGTTGCAGTATCCTTTTGTTCACCTTTTGAACATATTGTGAAGAAGATGAATTTTGTAGTATGAGATACTACCTTGTGACACTTTTTAGGTGGAACAATAGTCAGAACTACCTCTGGTATTCTGTAGAGATGACCCCCATATAAACAATGACACTGTGGGGTCGAGACTCATAAACAACATGGCGCTTCCACACACATGGTTGGACCAAGGGAACATCACAGACATCCAATGGGGAAATTTCACATAATACCTCATCCTTGAAGGGATGGATGTTGTATGACAATTGGAACTGTTGGCTGACACGAAGATCTCTTCCTTGGTGAAGCCACTTGATGTTGTATGGTTGCCAGTGTGGTGTTTTCGACAATCCCAACTGTTTGATGACCTAGCTGAGGTGAGGTTTTTTGGGATTCCTTTATCAAAAATAAAATGTAGTGGGGTCCCCTTCACCCAAATTTGTGAATGAAAATGTCACTCCCCCTCTTTAGGATCTCTTGGTTCTTCTCGTTGAATTGTTGTAGTCGTGACAATAGCAGTAGGATCTGTGTCAATGATCTTTCCTTTACCAATATTTTCAAAATCAGATTCTGAATCAGGGTTCATCTCCTTATCTTTGATCTCGGCCACCAATGCTTTTTTTGAGTGATATTCATTGGTGTTGTGCCATGAGATTTTGTGGGAATCATACCATTTTCCAGTGTCCTTCTTTGTCTTCCCATGGCCCTTCATTTCTTGTGGCCTGGAATGGTTTTTGGGACACTATTTGTTAGGGTCATATTTTCCATACTTTGGTTGTTGCAGATTTGCAGACCCAAACTCCCATTCATTCTAGTGCTTAAATTTCTGCTTGATTTTAATAGCATATTGATAAGTAGCACCGAGTGATGAGATGTACAGAAAATCCATTTCAATTTGGATGTATTTGTGTAGATCCCCATGGTATTTCAGAAACAAATGGTGTTCTAATTCTTTGATACCCAACTTGGTGCAGAAGGTATGGAAGGTATTGGTGAACTCTAGAACTTCTTGGCCCCTCTCTTGCCAAAGTGTGGTCCATCTCATGTATTGGTCCTCATAGTTTCCAACAGGTTAATACTATTCCTTTACCACGTCCACAAAAAAATCCCAAGTGGGCTCGGCCCCATATATTCCAGAATCCTCTGTGGAACTTTTCTCCCAGTAAGTTTCCCATAAATTTTTGACATGAGCGAGAGCTTTAACGAGTGATAAGGTGACTATTTCTCTATCGGAAAAAATGTGAATAGAGAAATACCCTTCTAGTAGATTTAACAACTTGTCTATGGATTTTGTATCTATCTGTCCTTCAAATAAAACAATATCAAAATTAACTTGTACATTGAAAGGAGAGGTGCTTTTAAAGTGGAAATTTGATGAAGATGTGTTTGTTTCTATCAGCAGGCATTGAAATATGTGGGAAAAAATCTCCATCATTTCGTCCCTTTGTCATGTGAGAGCTTTCTCAAGCAACAGACTGATGGGATCCGTTGCTCCGTTTTTTTATTTTTTTCTGCCATTGAGGGTTTTCTGGGTGTGCGAGAGAGATTGTCCTCAAGAGAGACAATCTTTAGACCCAACTTTCTATACTCAAACCTCATCGGGACATGCACTAAAAAAATGATCAAGAGCAACCTGCTCTGATACCACTGATCTGGATTTATTTTCGGCACAAAATGAGAGCAGAGATATAATAAAGAAATGCACAGAGATATCATAGATATCCAATAATATAAAAAAATGTATCATAGATGAAACCATAAATAAAGATATACAGTAATACATGATTTCTATTAATGAAAGAAATGTACAGAGACAGTAAAAATACAGAGCAAAGACTCGCTAGAATGCTGGAAGCTTATCTCCGAGAAGATATGTGGCGGCTACTCACATTCGCAAGAAGATGATTAAAATGAGGATGTGAAGGAATTTTTACAATAAACATGAATTCCAAAAACTCTATACATCCAAAAACCTAACCCTAGGAGATGAAACACCAAAAGTCATGTGGGCCCCGTTTGGGTAAGTTACTACATCAACTTCCCGGGGTCGTAACTTTTGTATACGATCTTTGTTTTAGGCGTATAATATCCCGTTGGAAAGTTATAGTCGAGGAGATTCATTTTAGGGGCTCAATCATTCCTTCAGCCATCATTGAGAAGCTCAATCCAGAAAAACCTTCATTTAGGCCCTCAAAATGGCCCTGGAAGTTAAAATCTACTAAAGATAGTAAATTGCCAAAATTGTCAAAAAATTGTTTTGAGCCAGTTGGAAAAGGTGGGTGGCCACCGATATCCATATGGATCAATTGTCCCTCCTTAGGAATAAATTTTCTCCATTGCGTTAAGTGCCTAAGGGAGGGGAAAAAATGTTTGTTGAATATGAAACTTCATGAGCTGCTTGCCCTGTTGGAGCCGTCACACTGCTCAGATTGTGGAAGGATATCATGAGCATGTGGCTGGAAGGGTTGGACATTTTTAACCAGTCTAGATACATGAGATTATTTTGTGTAGAAGGAATATTTACACTTTGCTACAATTTTGTCGACATGCTTATGTTGGATAGAAGGTGCTAGGGCCAAGGCTGTAGTGGTTGCAGTATCCTTTTGTTCACCTTTTAAATAGATTGTGAAGAATATCAATTTTGTACTATGAGATACTACCTTGTGGAAATTTAGGTGGAAGAATATTCATAACTACCTCTGGTATTCTGTAGAGATGAATCCCAAGAGAAAAAATGGCACTGCGAGGTCGACACTCATAAACAACATGGTGCTTCCACATATATGGTTGGCCCAAGAGAACATCACAAACATCCAGTGGGGAAACATCACATAATACCTCATCCTCGAAGGACTGGATGTTGTATGATAATTGACACTGTAGGCTAACACGAAGATCTTGTCCTTGGCAAAGCCACTCGATGTTGTATGGTTGCATGTGTGGTGTTGTCGATAATCCCAATTGTTTGATGACCTCTGCTGAGATGAGGTTCTTCTGGCTTCCACTATCAACACTATAATGAAGTGGAGTCCCCTTCACCCACATTTGTGAATGAAAAAGGTGCTCCCCCTCTTTAGGATCTGTTGGTTCTTCTCGTTGAATTGTTGTGGTCACGACAATAACAATGGGGTCTGCATCAATGATCTGTCCTTTACCAGTATTTTTAGAATCAGATTATGAATCAGGGTTCAGCTCCCTGTCTTTGATCTCAACCACCAATGACTATTTTGAGCGACATTCATTTTTGTTGTGCTAATGGATTTTGTGGAAATCGCACCATTTTTTGGTGTCCTTCTTTGTCTTCCCGTGACCCTTCTTTTCCTATGGCTTGGACTGGTTTTCAGGAGACTGTTTGGTGGGGTTGGGTTTGTTATACTTTGATTGTTGTGGATTTGCAGACCCAAACTCCTGTTGGTTCTGGTGCTTAAATTTTTTCTCGATTGTAACAACATATTGATAAGGAGCATTGAGTGATGAGATGTCCATAAAATCCATTTTAGTTTGGATGTATCTATGTAAAGCCCCACGGTATTTCAGAATGAAATTTATTTTGGAGTGTTTGATACCTATCTTGGTGCACAAGGTATGGAATGTATTGGTGAACTATGAAACTTATTGAACCCTCTCTTGTCGTAGGGTGGTCCATCTCATGTATTGGTCCTCATAATTTCCAATAGAGTAATGTTGTTCCTTTACCACGTCCACAAAAAATTTCCAAGTGGGCTCGGCCCCATATATTCCATATTCCTCTGTGGAATTTTTCTACTAGTAAGTTACCCACCAATGTTTGACATGAGGGATATATTTAAGGAGTGTGAAGGTGATAGTTTCTCTGTCGGAAAAATTGTGAACAGAGAAATACCCTTCTAGCAGATTTAACCATTTGTCTAGGGCTTATGCATCTATCTTTCCTTCAAATACATTTATATTAAAATTAAATTGTACCTTGAAAGGTGAGGTTCTTACAAAGTGGCCTCTTGATGAATATTCCCATGTTGCTATTGATAGGCATTGAAGGATGTGGGAAATATTCTCCATCTTTTCATTCCTCTGTCACCTTAGAGATTGCTCAAGCAACAAACTGATATGATCCTCTACTCCTTTGTTTTTATTTTCTTCCACCATTGAGGGTTTCTTGGTTGTGAGAGAGATAGTTTCCTCAAGAGAGACAAGCTCGAGACCCAACTTGCTATAATCAGACCTTGTCGGGGACATGCACTGAAAAAATGATTAAGAGCAGCTTGCTCTGATACCACTGATCAGAATTTATTTTGGACATGAAATCAGAGCGGAGATATAATAAACAAGTGCACAGAGATATCACAAGTATCCAATAATATAACATAAATATATCATAGATGAAACCATAAACACAGATATACAGTAATACATGAATTCTATTAATGAAATAAATGTATAGAGACTGTAAAAATACAAAGCGAAAGACTCGCTAGAATGGTGGCAGCTTATCTCTGAGAAGAGATGTGACGGCTACTCACATTCACAAGAAGATGATTACAATGAGGTTGTGAAGGCCTTTTTACAATAAACAACAATAACAAAAACCCTAGACATCCAAAAAATTAACCCTAGGAAATGAAGGGCCAAAAGTCATGTGGGCCCCTTTTGGGTAAGTTAATACATCAACATCCCGGGGTCGTAACTTTTTCATACGATCTTTGTTTTAGGTGTATGATAGCTCATTGGAAAGGTATCGCAAGGAGATTCATTTTTGGGGCTCAATCATGCCTTCAGATTGTCAGTGTTTCATGGAAACCTACATAGGAGATATAGCTAAAGAAAGTACAAACAAAGATTATCAAGAAAGGAAGAGAGATTCAATATGGAAGTCTAAGAAAATATGTTTACACTACTCCAATGAGTTGATGATTGATACATAGATCATGATCAATATGATACAATGAATGATTGGAATACACTCATATATAGGGCAATGCATTCCATAATTAAGAAAAGAAATCAAGCAATTATCTTTCCTTAGGAATGCATGCATGCATAATAGTGATGGTAAAAATAGAAATTCTAAATAGAACTAGTCAGTTAACTCCCACTGAACTAGTGTGTTGAAAATAGAAATTTCTCCAACACCTCCCCTGAACATCACTATGGAGTAAAAAATGAGACCCGACTACTAGGCCATTTTATTGACTCATGTACGTTGCAACTAATGAACACTGAATAAAAGTGAGGAAAGAGGGAAAGACACATGGGAACAAACCCCCCCGCCTTAAAACATAATATATCAAAAGAAGAAAATGTCAGGTGCTAGGCAACTATGTTCTTCACTGCAAGATGATACTGTAAATTTTGAAACTTCTGCTCATTGAATGTATTCGTGAAGATGTAGAAATATTTATGGATCTGATGAAGTCCTTTGGAAACCTATCGGGCCTTGTACTTCTTGATCCTGCTGACCCATCTGCACCTGAAAATATTCCTTTATGGTGGATGTGGAACCAAATTCCAAGTCTGGTTCTGTAGGAGTGAGTCATACTCCTTCTCCATGGCTACTTTCCATAATGGATTTCCCACAACCCTATTGTAGCTCTATGGATCAGTAGATTTAACCATATAGAAATGCATGGGCATCATAGGATCTAAAGATGAAAATACATGAGAAGGCTCCTCATGTTAAGATCGAGTCCTCCTCGAATCCAATGGATTCCTTGTAAGGTTGTCTGCTGCCTAAAGTGTGGTATGTGCCTTCTTGGGCATATGCTGAAGCTTTGGCACTGGCTTCTTATCTGGATGTACTACCTGCTTATTTTCATGTACAGAATCTGAGTGTATTGAATCATATCTGATGTTTGAAACTGATGGAAGAACAAGAGTATATGCAGGTTTCAGTGGAGGTGCATGCAAAGTAATATCCTTACATGTAAGTAGAATAAAGGAGTCATCATCATAAAACTTAGTGAATTTATACAACCTTGACTTGTGATCCACCTCACCAGTTGTAATAATGGAATTCTCATGCATGTCAATTACTGAAACTGAATCTAATGTAAATTAAACCTATTTTCCTTTCTGAGTGATCTGATAAACTGAGAGAAGATTCATAGAAAGATTTGGAACATGAAAACATTCTCAAAACTGCCATTGTGGAGTTCCACTCTCCCTTCTCGTGCTACTGCTACTGGAGTATCATCCCCCATGAGAATAGGGGGTCTTGAGCATGGACTCAAGGAAGAGAAAACTTCCTCTTTCGCTTCCATATGATGGGTTGCACCAGAATCTATAATCCATGAATTAAATGAGGAATTAATTGCAACAAGTGCATGACAATTACCTTTCTTAGGAGCAGGATTTTCTTCCTTTTGCTTCTTGCCTCCCTCTGGAATGAAGTTTCCAAGGTTGTTCTACTGAAGTGGATGTGCCATAAGATCGATCTGTTTCTTTATGCATGTGGATTCTTCATGATTCAGTTTATTGCAGTAAGTGCACTACTTTCCCTTCTTCTTCTTCTTGGAATCTTAAGAGTCTTTGGAACTTGAAGAATCATTAAAGGATTTGGAATATCCCTCCTTCCTATTATGTTTGAATGACCCTTTTCCATCCTGCATGGTGAGTGCATGTGCTTTGGTATATTTCATGATGCCCATATGTATGAGTTTTTTCTACTCTTGTGTAAGAGACTCAATGAACTAAGCCAACGTAGGCATTTTCTAATTTGTTCCAAAAAGACATCTGCCAGAATGGAAATTGGAGACATATATAGTGTATTCTAGTCCTAGATTGGCCAAGATTGTTAGAATAAGTTGTTTCTCTTGTGTAGACTTATCAATACCACATTCACCCAAGCTTAGTAGCAAAGATTTAAATTTAGTAAAAAAATCTTGTATATTATCAAAACTTTTAGGGTCTAAGGTATTCAACTCACTCTACCTCAAGCATATGACCTCACATCTCATCCTTCTTTCCAAAGATTCCTTCCAAGGTGGTCTAGATCTTGTTTGGAGTCTTGCATACGATAGCATGAAACCACAAATCAGTGGAGATTAACTCAAGAAGTAGTCCTGTGGCCTCATCCTTACGGTTCACCCATCTCATCTTCTCAATCGCTGATGTAGGTTCTATTTCTGTCACCATCGTTAAATTATACAGTCCATTCCTTCTGAGTTGGAATTATGCCTTGGGCTTCCAATCAAAATAATTGTATGGTGTGAGGATTACCACCAAGTTTGGTTGTATAATAGTTGTCATATATGTCTCTCCCACTGATTCCAGGAACCCCTAAAAATTTACTCTCAATCTGTAAGTGAAAAATTTAAGAAATTAAGAATTCATATCAGTTTCAGGAGATTATATTGTGACTTACTTTCTGAGCAAACAGTGAGGAATCTCGCCAAACGGTTGAAACCCCACTTCCAAAATGGATTGATTTACTTTCCTCGGGGTCCCTTTCCTCCAAAACATAACATTTTGGGGGAAATGAATGTGGAAAGGTACGGCCACAGATTCATATCAGTTTCAGGAGGCTATCTTGTGGCTCACTTTATTAGAAAATAGTAAAGAATATCGCCAAATGGTTGAAAACCCACTTCCAAAATGGGCCGATTTACTTTTCATGTGCGTTGTTTCCTAAAAAATGTAACAGTTTGGGAGAAATAACAACTGAAATTTAGGACCACGGATTTAGCTCGCCGAAACTCCAATTTTCCTTATTCTTTGGTTTGTCTGGCTTGTTCCAAGAAGCATAGCTCTAATACCATGTTAGTGTTTCATGGAAACCTGCACAGGAGATCTAGATAAAGAAAGTACAAACAAAGATTATCAAGAAAGGAAGAGATATTACATATGGAAGAATGAGAAAATATATTAACACTACTCTAATGAGTTGATGATTGATACATATATTATGATCAATATGATACAATGAATGAGTGAAATACACTCATATATGGGGCAAAGCATTCCATAATTAAGAAAGGCAATCAAGTAGTTAGCTTTCCTTAGGAATGCATGCATGCATAATAGTGATGGTAAAAAAAGAAAGTCTAAATAGAACTAATCAGTTAACTCCCATTGAACTAGTGTGTCGAAAATATAAATGTCTCCAAAAAGGCTATCATTGAGAAGCTCGATCCTGAAAAACCTTCAATTAGGCCCTCAAAATGGCCTTGAAAGTTAAAAACTGCTAAAAAAATTAAATTGTCAAAATTGGTAGAAAACTATTTTGAGCTAGTTGGAAAAGATGGGTGGCCACCGATATTCACCTGGATCAATCCTCCCTCCTTATGACGCAATGGCATCCATTGCATTGAGTTCCTGGGGGAGAAGAAAAAGCGTTTGTTGAATCTGAATCTTGATGAGCTACCTGCCTTGCTGGAGAGGTCGCGTTGCTCGGTTCATGCAAGGCTATCACAAGCATGTGGTTGGAAGGGTTGGACCTTTTTCACCAGTCTGGATACATGAGATTTTTTTGTGAAGAATGAATATTTACAATTTTCTACAATTTTTTTGATCTGATTCTATTGGATAGAAGGTGCTTGGGCCAAGGATGTAGTGGTTGCAGTATCTGTTTGTTCACCTTCTGAATAGATGGTGAAGAAGCTGAATTTTGTAGTATGAGATACTACCTTTTGACACTTTTTAGGTGGAACAATAGTCAGAACTACCTCTGGTATTCTATAGCGATTCCCCCCCAAAGAAAAAATGACACTGCAGGGTCGAGACTCATAATTAGCATGGCGCTTCCACATATATGGTTGGCCCAAGAGAAAATTGTTAGCATGTTTTATAGGAAGCGTATTCTTGTCATTGATGGAAAGTACAATAGCGATGATGGCTTGACTATAGGTACAATGTGTCAGGCGAGAAACATAAGTATTTTGGGGAGATGCAATAGAGAAAGCTTGTGAATACCAGAAGATATAGTTCAGAGGTGCATGCAGAGTGGAGAGTGTGCTTGTCATTGATGGCAAGATCAGAGTGTGCATCGATGGAAAAATACAAAGAACGTAAGCTCACGAGGATTAGCACAGAGTCATACGCAGTACGTAGATGTGCACCAGGGACGAGGCTAACTCATTGCCAAAGCTCAAGAGAGATAGTGTACTCAATATCTCAGGTGGATCAAAGGTCGAGGCCTTTGACACTAAGAAATTATTCCAAGTCAGAAGGATGCATAATCTTAGGAGGAGAAGTGACAATGATCGTTGGATCCCATTCAGAATTCTTGATGACAGTCAGATCTGAAATCAGATAGGACAAGTGTGCAGATGGAGGACAGATCTCAGGCGTTAGATACGAGCATGGGGTTTGACCATCGTTGGATCCAGGAGAACCTACACGTTCTTTAAAGTGCAAGGTGAAGCAGGCTTACAAAATCCTGAAAGAAGGAGGATCATCCATCTTCGGGCAGGACACGTGGTCACAGATCAACATTTTACTGACCAAGAAGCCAAAGGAATGAACTACTCTATCCTTCCAAATCACGAAATGTGAAATGGAAAAATGATCTGAGCCGTTAGATCGAGAATTGATCGGGGACGGATGCGTGGTGAAAGATCAGAGCACCACAAAGACTCCATTTTGGAGTTTCGTAGACCGAGAAATCAAAGATCAAAGAAACATTAATCTTTGAAGTAGAAAACCCCAAAATCCCGAAAGGAGAAAGATCAGAGCATGTCAAAGACTCGATTTCGGAGTTCTGGATACCAGGAAATTGAGAAGTCAAGAGTCGAGACTCTTCAACACAAGAGTCCCGTAGTTGCAAAATGTGAAACCCTAAAATCCTGAAATAGGCACACCAACAAAGAGTTTCGGATACTGAGAAATTGAGAATTCAAGAGTCGAGACTCTTCAACACAAGAGTCCTGAAGTCATGAAATAGGAAATGCCGAAATCCTGAAATAGGCACACCAGCAAAGAGTTTTGCAGACCGAGAAATAACTCCATTTTGGAGTCCCGGATACCAGGAGTTGAAGTGTCAAAACACTTCACCACAGGGGTGCAGAAATGTTGAATCACCGAAATGAGAAACAAGGAAATAGTGGATCTTTGATCTGACTCCATTTTGGAACTTCGGATACCAAGAGTTGGAGGAATTAAGCGCCAAGACTCTTCACCATAGGAGTCCCGAAACGATGAAATGAAAAATGCCAAAATGTCGTTGATCTGACTCCATTTTGGAGTTTGGGATACCGGGACTTGGAGTTATCAAGAACTCTCACATCAAGAATGTCGAAATCGTGATATGAGAAATCACGAAGAGATCTAGACCATCGAATCATCAAGAGTGTGGACCATTGATCCGACTCCATTTCGAAGGTTTGGATACCAGGAGTTGGAAAAGTCAAGAGTTGAGACTCTTCATCAAAGGAGTCTCGAAGTGTCGAAATGTTGAAACGCTGAAATGTGAAACAACGAAATATTGGACCATTGATCTGACTCCATTTCAGAGTTTCGGATACCGGGAGATGGAGGAGTCAAGACTTGAGACTCTTCATCACAAGATTCTCGAAGTGCCGAAATGCGAAATTGCGAAATGCAGTTTTGAATAAGTCTTGGTCACAATTGGTGGTCACATCGTCGTAGAGATGTAGAGAAGAGCTCAAAGAGATAAGATCCTTTTTCAGAGTTTCAGGGATCGGGAGTTGGAAGAGTCAGAGTGACTCGCAACAAATTTGCGAAATGCGAAATTGTGAAATGCAGTTTCGAATAAGGCTGTGGACACATCCAATGGTCACATCTGCGGAAGATGGAGGAAGGAGCTATAGAAACCAAGCTCCATTTTGGGGATCACGACTTGGAGTGTCAAGACACTTGATCACATGAATGTTGAATTGTCGAATGGAGAAATGGCGAAATGGAGAAATTTCTATGTAGTCGGTGGTTACCGCCGGTGGTCACGTAAGTGGAAGGAGCTAGCATAGCTAGGCTCCATTTCAAGGTTCACACTATAACTACTAGAAACCACTGATGGTTTCTGCTAGAGGACTTGAAGAGACTTCTGTGTGATTTCCAAAGGAGAGGAATAGTTTCAAGCCATCTGCCAGTGGAATGAAGACTGGTCATAGAGGCGATTGACAAATGGAAGAGCGTTGAAGCCTATAACTACAACAAAGAGTTTGAGCTCAACTATAACAGAGAAGACGAAGAGTCTCAACTGCAGGAGAGGCGAAGGAATCTCAACATAACACCCAGTGATGATGGATGCATGGGTTTCACTGCTAGAGAAGCTGAAGAGTTGTAATGATGATCAGGAAGAGCACTCACTGTGAATAGAATGCAAAAGCATTGCGCATAGACCATGCACAAGGTGCACAGAGACTATAAGAATGCATAACAAAGAAGAGATAGGGAGTTGTTGTTGTTGAGCACGATTCAGGTGTGTAGAATGAGGCATAGTGTAGTAGCTGAAATGCATAGGAGAGAAATGGTGCATTGAATGGACATGGCACATAGAGCATAAAATCCAGAGGCATAGAAAGCATAGGGTATGTGTGCAGCAAGACAGTGAGACAGTAAAGGAAGGCTGAGGTGCTCTTGTAGGGAAAAATAGAAGATCAGAAAATGCAAGAAGATGGAGATAGAGAGACACTGATACAAGAGAGAAACGAAGAATAGCAGAACAATGATAAGCCTGGTAAGAGAATGATAAATATTGTATCATTGTGATAAATTTTTATATAGAAAAAATTATATGTTAGGGTGGAAGGGAGGTGCTAGGGAGGACTATTGTCCTTAGAGGTTCAAGTGGGTTCTTGAACACAGGGAGTTGTAGCTTCCATCTAGTTGCATCCAGAGAAACCAGGGTGGCAGGGTGGTGTAAGGGAGAACTGTTGTTCTCTATTATACAGGTTGGTGCCTGTGTGACTGGAAGTTGGTGCTTCCATCTAGTTAGTTATGGAACACTTAGGGAGTTGGTGCTTCCTTCTAGTGGGTGCTAGAGAAACCAGGGAGTTGGCGCTTCCTTCTAGTGGGTGCTAGAGAAAATAGAGAGTTGGTGCTCTCAACAAGTTGCATCTTGCAAAATAGAGGCTGTATCCTCACAATGAGTTGGAGCTCATATGTATGATATTGTAAAGAATGTAAATATTACTTATCATATAAAGAAGAAAAGGTTTTTATCCTTTATGGGTTTCCTCAGGAAATATTTGTCTCTGTGTATCTCATATGTGTGAATGATGCTGAATGTACTATTGCTTACTTCCCTGAATTATTGTGATTTTCATTGAGTGCTCTATAAAGAGTTTAAAATAAGCATAATTTTTTAAGCAAGGTTACAATTGATTCACCCTGCCCCCTCTCATTTTTCCAACAATTGGTATAAGAGTCGACCCCTTTATCTAAGGGTAGATCCTGGAGCTTAAACATGTCAATCCATTAAGGGACTTCAGTCACTAAGACTCCTCTATTTAATGGAACAAACTTCGCCTTCTGGAAGGTTAGAATGAGAACATACCTAATGGCCTTAGGTGCTAATGTTTGGGATGTAGTAGAGACTGGATACATAAATCCTATTGTGCTAGCCTCCAAGGATGATAAGTTATAATTTAACTTTAATTCTAAGGGAATGAATGCTATCTTGAATGGACTTGCAGAAGCCGATTTTGTAAAGGTGATGTATCTTCAAACTGCCAAAGAAATGTGGGAGAAACTCATTAGCAGTTATGAAGGTAATGAGAAGGTAAAATATG
The DNA here is from genome assembly GCA_009831015.1 of Picea engelmannii. Taxonomy (NCBI): domain Eukaryota; kingdom Viridiplantae; phylum Streptophyta; class Pinopsida; order Pinales; family Pinaceae; genus Picea; species Picea engelmannii. Next base: position 998,741 of record ML778830.1, on the reverse strand, counting down.
CCAAGCTTCTAACCTACATAGTAAAATTTGAAAAGCTACAAATGAAAGAATATGAAACCATTGGGAAGTATTTTCTGAGAGTTGAAGAACTAGTAAATGCAATGAAAGCACTTGGTGAAAAAATTGAGGAACCCTCCTTAGTTCAGAAAATTTTGGGATCTCTGCCAGATAGGTTCAACCCAAAGTTCTTAGCTATAGAAGAAATAAATGATATAAAGACTTTGTCTTTTGATCAACTTCTAAGAATGTTGATTACATATGAAATGAGGATAGTTACAGATAAACCCACCTCTAGAGAAGCATCATTTAAAGAAGATAAAAATGAAGATTCTGAGCCTAATGAAATTGAATCAAAATTCATGAGAAGACTAAAGAAAGGATCAGGCAAGTACCAAGGTAAGATGCCCTTCAAATATTTCAACTGTGGTAAAATAGGTCATTTAGCAAATAAATGTCCACACAAGAAACATGATCAAAACTCTAAAGGTGAAAAGAAGTTCAAATCCAAAAGATTTGATAAAAAGAAAAGTTTATGTGTAAACAATGATGACTCCTCAGAAGACACCAATAGTGACTTTTCCTATGAAGATAAGGTAAATGAATTCATGCTTATTGACAAAAAGGATTATGATAATAAAAGCATAGGTAGTGAGGCTAATGAAGAAGAAGCTATGGTTGATTTGGAAGGAGAACTGACCAGTGCACTGGAAGATATTGATAGACTCAGAATTAAGAACAGAAAGCAAAAATAGTTGTTGATACAGTTCGAGAAAGACAGTAAATAGCCTGATGAAGACTTTGTCCTGCTAAAAGTGGAATTATAAGAGGCAAAGAAAATCGAGGACATTCTGAAACAACAGTTATCAGAAAATAAGACAAGATGTAAAGCTCTGGAAGAAGAAGTAGTGAAAGCTAGGAAAGAGTTGGAGAAGTTTCAAGCCTTGTATCATTAGAATATGTCGAGTATCAAAGCCTCAGAAGGATTAGCCACCATTTGGAATCAGAAAAGGAATCCAAAGTTGAAAACAGGTTTAGGTTATGAAGAGGGATCAAGTAGTGGTCATTCAAGCAACAAAGACTTCATCAAGTTTATCAAATCTACAACCAATGACGACAACAAACTTGCAGAAACAAAGGAATATAATCAACCACCTAGGAGCAGTAAAGAAAATGGTGCCAAAACTGAATCTGTAGAACAAGGAAATAGTACACTCCTTTCTCAAGGAAATCATCAACATGGAAGAAATTGATTTTCTCAAAGAAGACAACCATTTTCCAGGTACAAAGAATTTTTCTATGGATATTGTTTCTATTGTTCTAACTTTGGTCACAAAGCTGTAAACTGTTCCTTAAGACTTAGACATGAGCTACTAAGATTTCCAAGGAATAAATATATGACATAACAAAGAATGATACAAACAAGTGACAAACCATCACAGATTGCAAATTGCCAAATTAAGTCTAGAGACCTGCAACTGAGGAGGTCAAGAAATAATAAACAATCAATGAGTAGACAACGCTGCAAAAATAACTTTGACCTATTGAAAAATGAGATTGAATTCTATAATTGTCACAACTTTGGCCACAAAGATGCAAACTACCATCTAAAGAATTACAAAGAAAATCCAAGGATAAAGTTCTTAGATAGAAAGGCCAACACATGGAAAAGGAAAGATACTGAAAAATATGGTCTAGCACTTTCAACTCAAAAAAAAAAAGGCCTCTGGGAATATAGACAGTGGATGTTCCAACCACATGCCCGGAGACAAGGATAAGCTTCTGCTTATAAGCAAAATCAAAACAAAAAATGTGATCCTTGAAAATGATGAACCAGGTAAAAACAAGGATAAAGGGATGGTCAGTTTAAGTAATGAACAAAGAGATTCTCAATATTTTCTTCCTATAGATGGGATGAAACATAATTTGCTCAATGTAAATCAAATATGTTATAGAGGATGTAAAGCAGTGGTCAATTCCAAAAACTGTAAGATAAAGTCTATAAACTTAGGACAAGTGGTGGATAAAATCATAATGATAGACAATAATTTTGACATTGAATCCTCCCCTGCAAGTAAAGAAGAAGATTCAGATACAATAAAAGAATGTTTAGTTCACATTTATCCCATGGAATAAGTAGGAGAAGAATCATGTCATAAGATGGAAGTAGAAGTTTTGAAGGTTGAGAAGTCAAACACCCAAAGCAAGTTCCTAAATAGCTCCATGGCCCTGGATAAGCTCTTGGATATTTAGAGATCACCAAATGAAAAATTTGGTATTGGATACAACAAGGAAGAAATCAGTACTCCTAGGAATCCTGATATAGGTCCTTCATCTGTGAAAAAGAAAAGCAGGTATGAGAGTGGTTGTAGCAATTTTTTCTTATGATTGAATATGGTCATAAAAGCCTTCGATTGTGTGCATCATAGAAGAAAAATGAAATTGCAGTAATAGAGATCGATGAGAATCAATGGGGAGATCCAAGGGCTGTTTGAAAAGTATGAGCTACAATTACGAAGTGGTTCAGTAGAACAACAACATTCTATTGTACACAATTATATACATGACATTCTGTAGAGATAACAAGAGGAAAGAACTTGTCAGGAAAAGCAAACCTTTTAGAAACAAAGGGGGAAAACCGTCAGAAGTAGAGAGAGAACAGTGATAGGGGGAGTTATCCAGTTATGAGAATAAAAGGTTGATGAAGGAGTCCTAGTAAGATGTTGGTTGTGGAGCCTGATTATCTTCCTGATGCAGAGGCCCTTTGCTTTCATTCGTGTCTATACCCCATGAAGTATTTACACCCAAAAAGTATGTACACTCTTCCACGCAGGGGAGTGTAGAGGGGGGGTACCCCCTCTGCAGGGTCCGGGGGGTCTGGGGGCAAGCGGGCCCCCAGCGGGGGTTTGGGGGCGAAGCCCCCGAAGCAAAAATTGCCTTGTAAAAGTATATGTAATTTCATTGTAAATCTGGACCATTCATTATAAGGTCGCAGATCTAACAGTAGAGATTATGTTAGGGTTTTTTTCCCTAGAAGGCAACCCTCTTTTATGAGGGAAATGTATTACGGCTATGGATGATGGTGAATATTGTATTCTGAGAGAGGAGACTGTGAGA
>ML778830.1:922554-991351 GCA_009831015.1 Picea engelmannii | reverse complement strand
CTCTTTTATGAGGGAAATGTATTACGGCTATGGATGATGGTGAATATTGTATTCTGAGAGAGGAGACTGTGAGAGAAAGAAGAGGAAGTTACAGCGGGTTTTGCTGTAGGTTGTATCCCTTCATTTGCTAGATAATGATAAAGGAAGGACCTGGCAATTTCTCTGGTGGACGTAGCCCACACTGTGTGAACCACGTAAATCTGTGTCTCTCTTGTATTGTGTGTCTTCTGTGTTTTTTCTTTCTGCACTTGTTTTATTTTATTGCTCCACGGTCCTGTTTTTATAACATAAGACAGGTGAGCAATATTGATTATTCTACAGAGGATACAACAGAAGCTGAAGGTGAACAGGTCCAAGAATCAGAAGTTGGGTGTCATCCCGTCTCACACCTAAGAGAGTCCATCCTGTTAGGGGGAGTTTGGATTGATTGAATATCTGATACCTCCAAAAAATACTGCAACAACTCAGGGGGAGCATGTTTTCTTTGACATTGATGTCAAAGGGGGAGAAAAGAACATGTCCAGGTTCCTTTGTTGCTGTCAATGCCAAAGGGGGATATTGTTGGCATGTTCTATAGGAAACGTATGCTTGTCATTGATGGAAAGTATAGCAATGATGATGGCTTGAGTACAGGTACAATGTGCCAATCGGGCACTAGAAGTATTTTGGGGAGACACAGTAGAGAAATCTCATGAAGACTAGAAGAGATAGTGCAGAGGTGCACGCAGAGTGTAGAGTGTTCTTATCATTGATGGAAAGATCAGAGTGTGCATCGATGGAAAAATAGGAAAAATGTAAGATTAGGAGGATTAGCGCACATTCACACACAGTGCGTAGCTTTGCACCAAGGACGAGGTTAACTCATTGCCAAAGCTCAAGAGAGATAGATTACTCAGGATCTCAGGCAAATCAAAGGTCAAGGCCTTTGACACTAAGAAATTCTTCCAAGTCAGAAGGATGCATAAGCTCGGGAGGATAAGTGATAGTGATCATTGGATCCCATTCAGAATTCCCAATGACCATCAGATATGAACTCAGATAGGACGAGCACACAGATGGAGGATATATCTCGGGCGTTAGATCCAAGCGCGGGGTCCGACCGTTGTTGGATCTAGGAGAACCTGGACGTTCTTTAAAGTGCAAGGTGAAGCAGGCTTACAAAATCCTGAAAGAAGGAGGACCATCCATCTTCGGGTAGGACACGTGATCACAAATCAGCATTTTGCTGACCAAGAAGTCAAAGGAAGGAAGTGCTCTATCCTTCCAAATCGTAAAATGTGAAATGGCGAAATGATCTAAGCAGTTGGATCAACAGTTGATCTGGGACGGGCATGTGGCGAAAGATCAGAGCACCACAAAGACTCCATTTCAGAGTTTCGTAGAACGAGAAATCAAAGATCAAAGTAACATTAACCTTTGAAGTAGCGAAACCCAAAATCTCGAAAGGAAAATTATCAGAGTATGTCAAAGACTCCATTTCATAGTTTCAGATACTAGGAAATTGAGAAGTCAAGAGTCGAGACTCTTCAACACAAGAGTCTTAAAGTCGCAAAATGCAAAACCCCGAAATCCCGAAATAGGCACACCAACAAAGAGTTTCGGATACCAGGAAATTGCGAAGTCAAGAGTCGAGACTCTTCAACATAAGAGTCTCGAAGTCACAAAATGTGAAACGCCAAAATCCCAAAATATGCACACCAACAAAGAGTTTCCTAGACCAGGAAATAACTCCATTTTGGAGTCCTGGATACCGAGAGCTGAAGTGTCGAAACACTTCACCATAGGAGTGCAGAAATGTTGAATTGCCGAAATGTGAAACAAGGAAATACTGGATCTTTGATCCGATTTCATTTCGGAACTTCGAATACCGGGAGTTGGAGGAATTACACACCGAGACTCTTCACCATAGGAGTCCGGAAATGGCCAAATGAAAAATGCCAAAATTCCATTGATCTGAATCCATTTTAGAGTTTAGGATACTGGGACTTAGAGTTGTCAAGAACTTTCACATCAAGAATGTTGAAATCGTGATATGCGAAATCATGAAGAGATCTAGACCGTTGATCCGACTCCATTTCTGAGGTATGGATACCGGGTGTTGGAAAAGTCAAGAGTTGAGACTCTTCATTAAAGGAGTCCCAAAGTGTCAAAATTCCAAATTGCCAAAATGCGAAATGATGAAATATTGTTTCGTTGATCTGACTCCATTTTGGAGTTTCAGATACCGGGAGATGGAGGAGTCAAGACTCGAGACTCTTCATCACAAGAGTCCAGAAGTGCCGAAACGTGAAATTGTGAAATGAAATTTTGAATAAGTCTTTGTCACCACCGGTGGTCACTTCGTCGTAGAGATGTAGAGAAGAGCTCGAAGAGATAAGCTCATTTTTCAGAGTTTCGGGGATCAAGAGTTGGAAGAGTCAGACTGACTGGCAACAAATTCGTGAGACGCAAAATTTCTAAATGGAGTTTCAAATAAGGCTGTGGACACAGCCAGTGGTCACATCTGCGGAAGATGGAAGAAGGAGCTAGAGAAACCAAGCTCCATTTCAGGGATCGTGACTTGGAGTGTCGAGATGCTTGATCACATGAATGCCGAATTGCCGAATGTCGAAATGGAGAAATTTCTATGTAGTCGGTGGTCACTGCCGGTGGTCACGTAAGTGGAAGAAGCTAGCATAGTAGGCTCCATTTCAAGGTTCACACTGTAACTACTAGAAATGAATGATGGTTTCTGTTACACCTCAATATTGCTCACTTCGATAAGTGTTGCATGATCCTCTCAACTGTCGCAAGTGTCCCATGTCATTCGCAAGTGTCGCAAACATCAAACAAAGCATACTGCCATGATAACAACACCAAGGAGACATCTAGAATAACTCAGACACTTGATTTGGGGGAAGGAGAGTGATTAAATGAATTCAAGGAACTCTTATCACCTGAAGGGAGCTCTTAAACAAGGGTTTGGAGGGTGAGTGCTCCTCTACATTAGCCTTAGGAGCGCTGGTGCTCCCCTATAAGGTCTCAGGGATCATTATAACACTTATCTGCCCTTCTGAAGGAGTGCCCTGATGCCCCTTTTTAGAGAGAGTTGTCTAATCTGAGGTAGTAGTTGGCCCGTTGAGGAGAATAAGGGGAGGATGTTTCAAGTTTAGAAGGTAGTTGTACTCATATTCTTGGTTCCAATAGGAGATACCTGATCCAAGGAGAAGGTTCCTCAACTTGTTCTAAAGATAACTCCAGAGGTTAATCTTCTCTTAACCTATATAATCAGGCTCTATGATGGTGAAAGGGGACTGGAAAAGGAGAATCACACCAAACTTATGATCTCATAAGTGGTGTTGGAACAAGGAAGAGTTGTTAACATGAAACCTATGATCTCATAGGAAACAAACAGTTAGTTGAAGAAGAGTGATTAGTGAAGCTGCTATCATCCAGCTCGTGGATCTTCCGAGCAAGGGTTAGACGAAGGGGACTTGACGAAGTTGTCGCATTCGCATCTACAATTGTAATTACTGCTCTCGTTATTCTCATTAATATGACACGCTTGGCCTGTTTCTTTCTAGTTTGTGTCTGAGCTTACATGAACTTATCATTGATAGATAGATCTATTTTCAATCTAATATCAATAGAGTAGGAAGTGGTCATACTTTGTTTGCCTACAAGACTCATCGAGGAGCGAAAGTTTGAAGCTCAACTCGGAGCGTGCAGGGACAAACGTCGATAAAAAGGTACTTCTATCATCCTTCCTTCTCATGTGTTAGTTTGTATAGATTTGAAAGGAATTCAGTGTCCACATTAAGCACTTTCTGTCTTAGAGTAGGGTCTAGCTCTTTGAGGCAATCTACCTGTCCGCATGAAGATTTTCCTACAACAGAAACTGGCGACTCTGTTGGGGAGTCCTCAAATCAAAACTTGTTGTTTTTATTTCTCCTCATAGACCTTGTTTTACCCCTTGATTGTTTCAGACCTGGTTCACTCCTCTTTTGATTGGTTTCATGAGCTGATTGACTCCCTACCCCATCACACTCAACTTAATTGTCGAGATTGAACTGCAATTTTTGGATTTTTGACACTTTTAGGAGCTTTTTGAACCTGTTGCCCCTGTCCCTATGTTAACAGAGCACCAACGCTCCTTGAGTGCCTTACACAGAGTTCTATAATGCTCCTTTCCCTTTGCAACAGAGTGCCAACCCTTTTTTGGCCCAAAAGCCTTCCAGAATTGTTTTCTCAGGGTTTTTACCTCTGTGTTTCACTTGCTGAGCCTCCTTGGGAGTCAATGCTTCTTCCCTTGGCCTCTGAAATCCTTCATATTGAGAAATAAACACCTTATTGTTCAGATTTTATGCCCTTCTTCATTCTTTTTGAGTTTTTCTATTGTTGGGAGTTTGAAACCAATGCACTATTTTTCTCTCCTTTTTGATTGAATGAGAAACTCTTGTGAAGGACATCTGAAGTCTGTAACTCTTCTCATTTTGGTTCTTTGAGGTCATATGATCCAATATTTTTCTCCTTCCTTTTGAATTTTTGGTTTTCTTTCTCTTGTTTGATTGCAAAAGGGTGTGTTGTTTGTGCGAAATCTATGTTTCCTTATCTGAATCTCCTTGATCTGAAAGGGTAGTTGGCAGGAGAAATTTTGCATTGAATTGATTATCATTTGAATACAAATGACAAAAGTACATCTTAATGATTAGTTTTCATATTAGTTTTCATTTCTGAAATGTTGTAGCATTATATTGGATTTGTTTGAGAACAAAATTGATTGAGGGCATTCCTTATCAAGTGTTTGATAGTGAAAATGACTCTTCCTCTTTCCCTTAAATAGTTATTCATTGAAAAGAAGTGATTTCTTATCATATTTCATGCATATTTTTGTGAATTGAGTCATCATTCCATCAATTTCACTTTCGTAAACCCTTGAATAAAGAACTTCTATAAAATCAACGCTAATTAAAAATTGTTTGAAACATTTTCTTTTCTAGGATCCTCCACCAACAATAGACTAGGCTTAGTACTTTGGATTAGGCTATGAGCATAACTCTCCAAAGTTCCAAAACAAACACTAGCATCCTGAGTTAGGGAGAGTCAAATCAAATTATCATATAAGTCTGCCTGGGATCCCCCTCTCACACAGGGGTTACGCACGAGGTCACATTCGGGTGAGCTACAGACATTATCCCTCCGTGGTTTAACTGGTTGTGGTGGTCAGATCGTATTATGGGGATCACTTAAAGGTAAATCCACAATTACTGCATGGAAGCCTTTTAGTTGATTTCGGGCTAGATACCATGCCCATACATTCGGATCGGACTGTCGACTCTACCTACCCAGGGGCTGACTACGAATTGGTAACCTTAGTGGCCATAATCTTTAGGGTCTCACACAAGGTGACGGTGAAGGGAAGTCTCACTGTACCTGGAACAGAAGTTGGTCAAAATCACTCGGGCTCCTTGGAGGGTAAATCCACAATTACTGCATGGAAGCTTGCACCAAGGCGTAAGTCCATTAAGCAGGTCACCAACATAATTGATCCACCCACTCTATCCCCGCCCCTTCCTATTTTGATCTCGCGATGTTAGATTTCATCACCAACTAGTGGTTTCATTGTAGGAAGGTTTGTTTGATTGATTGCTTCTTAGATTCATAGCGTGTGTTGTTTGTTTTACTTAGTGGACCTTAGGTCGAGTCAGTGTTAATGGCGTCGAATCCCGAGAGTACCAATGGAGGGACCCCTTCTCCTGGGGAACCTTATACCTTTTCTTCGTTTGTAAACTTTTGTCCTCCATATGTTGCCACACTGAGTCTTCCAGGACTCACTATTGGATTACCAGTTTGGTTGTTCCCCACTCCAGTGATCCCAAATCCTCCCAATGTTTCAGTTGCACCTAATACTTTGGATGTCAATAAACCACCCACACATCAACCTCATGTTGAAATTTTCGCCTTCTTCATCCATTGAGTCTCCTTCCATTTCTCCTTCTTCGCCTAGTGAAATCTCTAAAGCAAGTAGCCAGGTTGATCAGAAGAAGAAGAAACAGAAAGAGAAGAAGAAAAAGAGCTCGAAAAGGACCAAGACCCCAACAACATCAGATGTTGGCTCTAAGAAACCAGTTACTATTAATAGTATTGGGAGTGTTGATGAGATCAACAAGATTAAAATGAAGAATCCAAAACCCAAATTCCCTTGCAGTCTTTGTAAGGGTGACCATTTTCTGAGGGATTTCCCCAGTCTTACCCAGGTCTTAGAAATGTGTTCCTCCACGTCATCGGCCTCTGTTGGTCACGTCGATGATACCCTATCAACTAGTGATGTTCATTTTGGTAAGAAGAAGAAAATTGTCAAGTTCCCTTGCATGTTATGTAAAGGTAATCATTACTCTCAACTTTGTCCTCGCATGGATGAGGCTTCTTCTCTTTTGGAAAAACTTCAACTTCCAAAAGGTTATCGTAAGATTTCCTCCGACCCATCATTGGTTGATGGCCTGGTCAATCTGGTTCCATCCCCGGTCAGTCTGGTTGATCAGGTGGTCAGTCTAGTTTCCTCCTCGATTGAACCACAAACCCAAGTAGTTGATCCAGTTCCATCATTGATCAGCCCCGCTCTTCATCCAAAGAGTGACACCAAAGTGGTCGATCTATTTTCATCCTCGGTCAATCCCACTCTCCCGTTAGAGAATGACACCAAAGTGGTGGATCCATTTCCACCCATCGACCCCATTCTTCCCTTGGAGAATGAAACTCAAGTGATCAATTCAATTCTGCCATCAGTCAATCCCACTCCTCCTTTGATGAGTGCCAAAGTGGTTGATCCAGTCCCTTCTTCAGTCTGTCCCACTCCTCCTTTGAAGAGTGCCAAAGTGGTCGATCCAGTTTCACCATCGGTCGATCCCATTCCTCCATTGAGGAATGTCAAAGTGACTGATCCAGTCCCTTCCTCGGTCAGTCCCACTCTTCCTCTAAAGAGTGCCAAAGTGGTATATCCAAGTCCACCATTGGTTGATCCGATCCAATCATCAGTCAATCCTACTCTCCTTCTAGAGAGTAAACCCGATACTGCCCATGTTTTTCTTGTTAATATAGACTCTATTGTGCTAGGGGGCATTCCTCCTTCTCCTGCGAACCCCCCTCCAAGTAATGAGGCCATCCTTTTTGATTGGGGTGTGCTAACTAGACCTCATCTTCCCTCTCACATTCCTTTCCAAATTACAGTACAGGTTCATGGTCGGGACATTACTCAAACGTTGATAGATGAAGGTGCGTCTGTTAGTATTTTGTCTTATATTGCTTGGTACGCTTTGGGTTGTCCTCAGCTTGCACAAGTTACACAGAATCTATTAGCTTTTAACAAAAGAACTAGTCAACCTTTAGGGATCCTTCCTCAGTTTCCTGTAAATTTGGGAGGGAAAACTATCTTTATCGATGTCATGGTAGTCCGAGACCCCTTGGATTTCTCTTTACTCCTCAGGCGGGATTATGTCTATGCTATGAAAGCTATTGTATCCACTCTTTTCCATGTGATATATTTCCCTCACAATGGAAGAATTGTGACTATTGATCAACTTTCATTCATCGGCCCTGACTAGGTTACCTCCCTAAGTGGTTCCTATGTGCAGACAGTATCACCCCCGCCGCATGTCAATTATGTGGCGTTGTCTCCCATGACCTCAAATTTTGATGATTTGGATCCGGTAGTTGACATGGTGATTTCTTCGGTAGGATTATTGGAGCCTGATCTCCTTCCTCCTATTGCGACCCTCAACATGTGTTCCTTCTCGAGTGATCATCTTCCATCCAACGAAGATCTCCTGGAGGTCATGACCATGTTTTATCCATTGACATGGTACCCTTCCAAAGAATTATCCTCTTGGAAGCCATGATCCAGATGAAACCACGAGCATAGTTTCTCTTCTTTGTGGCAAACTCGTTAAAAAATGAAACAGATGTCACGAGCATAGTTTCTCTTCTCTGTGGCAAGCGTGTTAAAAAATGAAACAACAATCTGGGGATCGAACCTGGAACCTTGAGCATAGTTCTTTTCCTATGTCAAGCTCGTTAAAAAATGAAACAATCACCTCTCCCTTCAAGCTGAGTCTTTCGCTAGATCTCATAGATGTCGAGTCGAGTCTTTCATTAGGTCTCGTTTTTGAACCTTCATTTCATCCACCTATATCCTTTTTCTCCATTTAGCACAGAAATTGGTGACAACCTCAAAGTCGGTGAATGAATTGAAACTTGGGGGGCATGTCTCCAGCCTTTGATGATCATTCTGGAGCTAACCCACCATCTTTCATGCTGGGGGCATACCGAGCTTAGTCTTTGTTCTTTCTCGTGCTCATAAATACATGAGAATGAAACCGGGTAGACTTTTATCTCTTTTTCAGACCCGTATGGATACACGAACACATGAAAAATGAACCCCCCTGGAGTCATCTTTAAACCCTTTTCAGACTCTCTAAATATGAAAAGATTGTCAAGTGATCTTGCTTCCTTTCATGCTCGTTAAAAGGTTTGAAAGGGCGTCCTTCAAGCGATAGTTTATCTCTTTTTCGGTCTGGTTGGACTACTGTACAAAAAAGGATCTGAGAGAGTTCTCTTTTAAGTGTTTTGCCAAAATCTATAATCCTGAAAAAACTTCGAGTTTTCTATCTTTGGACTTGTTAAAGAACACATCGACAGGCCCATATGGGATCGAACCCTTACTTCTTCCAGTTCGTTAAAAAAAGGAAGAGGAACTTACCGAAGGTGAGTTATATCGAGCATGTGTTACCCTCCTCGATCTCATTAAATCAAAAAGAGGTACTCGTCTATCTGGATGGGGGAAAAAATTGAAAGAAGCAAGCCAAGCAGTCTCTTGAGAACATTATCAAGAAATTCTTAGAGTCACCCTTGAACATGGAACTTTGTCATATGCATGCATTATAACCCACTGAACCTCTGCACTGAGCCAATCCTTTGAGTTTCTTTCACTCGTTTGGGTCACCTGACGCAAGTCACAACATCCATTGCATCATCAAGTTTTGGTCCATGTCATGTTTTTGTTGTTGTGCCTCAGTGTTCAAGGGAAGTATCTGCCTCTAGAGTCAGCCATCCCAAATATCTTTCCTCAAAACCCATGTCAATCCATGTCCATTTGATCTACCAATTACATCTCCATGTTCGTTTTGTGTCATTGATGGGAGATACATCAAGGCCCTCCTTTGATGAGCCTATTCCTATCAACTTCAACACATTATCCAGGAATTAGGCTTAGAAACCAGTTAGTACTTTGGGACCTGCATGCCTCAATGGAAGGCCTCCTCACATTTGACAGTAGGTTTACATCATTGACCTTTGATCAGATGATTCAACGGATGTTCGAATCCAACTCATCCATTCACATCCGTTGGAATGTACTAGGGTACCTTGGGAATCATTGACATTAATGGTGATCTCCCTTACACTTGTTAACGGTTCACACCATTGACCGATAATCAAGTGGTTTCTTCCATGTTCGACATTGGGACATCTATTCACATGGTTAGATTCGCACTACATCGGGATCGGTAAGAATACCTTGGGTTGAGTCATCACTTTGATATATACTTTTCCCAGGTTGCGAAGGAGTTTCTCCTGGACAAAATGATGCATACATTGTTACATAGATCCACCTTGTATTGGTCGTGGCTATGTCTTGTCACCTCGTAGATCCACTGTGTATTCTTCGTGGCTATGATCAGTCTGGGTCATCAGAGTATAGATCCACATTGTATTCCTGGTGGCTATACCTTTTCATCAATACAATTATGGATCCGCAGCGTATTTTATGGCAGCCATATCTTGCGAGTCCTGATCACCCAAGCATAGGTATGCCTACCTTGGGTTTTGAAATGTGCCATGATATTTGTTGGATGTTTGTGTGCAGCTTCTGTCAGGTTCTCTAAGTCTATACCCTTGCTTGAAAGTCTACAAAGCATTTCAGTTATCAGTTAGCATATTCTAACTTCATACTTTGGGGGGAAATCTATTACACCTCAATATTGCTCACTTCAATAAGTGTCGCAAGTGTCGCATGATCCTCTCAACTGTCACAAGTGTCACATGTCATTCGCAAGTGTCTCAAACATCAAACAAAGCATACTTCCATGATAACGACACCAAGGAGACATCTAGAATAACTCAGACACTTGATTTAGGGGAAGGAGAGTGATTAACTAAAGTCAAGGAACTCTTATCACCTAAAGGGAGCTCTTAAACAAGGGTTTGGAAGGTGAGCGCTCCCCTACATTAGCCTTAGGAGCGCTGGCGCTCCCCTATAAGGTCTCAGGGAGCATTATAATGCTTATCTGCCCCTTTGAAGGAGCGTTATCCATCCTTGGAGCACTGGCACTCCCCTCAAGCTTCCTAGGGAGAACTATAGTGCCCTGATGCCCCTTTTGAGAGAGAGTTGTCTAATCTGAGGCAGTAGTTGGCCCATTGAGGAGAATAAGGGGAGGATATTTCAAGTTTAGAAGGAAGTTGTACTCGAATTCTTGGTTCCATTAGGAGATCCCTGATCCAAGGAGAAGGTTCCTCAACTTGTTCTAAAGATAACTCAAGAGGTTAAGATTCTCTTAACCTATATAAGTAGGCTCTATGATGGTGAAAGGGGACTGGAAAAGGAGAATCAGACCAAACTTATGATCTCATAAGTGGTGCTGGAACAAGGAAGAATTGCTAGCATGAAACCTATGATCTCATAGGAAACACACAGTCAGTTGAAGAAGAGTGATCAGTGAAGCTGCTATCATCCAGGTCGTGGGCCTTCTGAGCAAGGGTTAGACGAAGGGGACTTGACGAAGCTGTCGCATTCGCATCTACGATTGTAAGTACTGTTGTCATTATTCTCATTAATATGACACACTTGGCCTGTTTCTTTCTAGTTTGTGTCTGAGCTTACATGAACTTATGATTGATAGATAGATCTATTTTCAAGCTAATATCAATAGAGTAGGAAGTGGTCATAGTTTGTTTTCCTACATGAATCATTGATGAGAGAAATTTTGAAGCTCAACTTAGAGCGTGCAGGGACAAACGTCAATAAAAAGGTACTTCTATCATCCTTCCTTCTCATGTGTTAGTTTGTATATATTTGAAAGGAAGTCAGTGTCCATGTTAAGAACTTTCTGTATTAGAGTAGGGTCTAGCTCTTTGAGGCAATCTACCTGTCCGCAGGAAGATTTTCCTACAACAGTTTCTGCTAGAGGACTCAAAGAGACTTATGTGTGATTTCCAAAGGAGCAAAAGAGTCTCAAGCATCTACCAGTGGAATGAAGACTAGTCATAGAGGAGATTGACAGATGGAAGAGTGTTGAAGTGTGTAACTACAACAGAGAGGTTGAGCTCAACTGTAACAGAGAAGACAAAGAGTATCGACTGCAAGAGAGGCAAAGGAATCTCATAATAACACCCAGTAATGATGGATGCATGGGTTTAACTACCAGAGAAGATGAAGAGTCATAATGATGATCAAGAAGAGCACTAGATGTGAAGAGCATGCAGAAGAATTGTGCATAGACCATGCACAAGGTTCATAGAGACTATAAGATTGCAGAACAAATAAGATATAGGGAGTTGTTTCTGTTGAGCATGATTCAGGTGTGTAAAATGAGGCAGAGTGCAGCAGATGAAATGCATAGGAGAGGAATGGTGCATTGAATGGACATGGCACACAAAGCATAAAAATAAAAGGCACAGAAAGCACAAGGTATGTGTGCAGCAAGACAATGAAACAGTAAAGGAAGGATGAGGTGCTCTTGTAGAGAAAAATAGAAGATCAGAAAATGCAAGAAGATGAAGATAGAGAGACACTGATACAGGAGAGCAGAGAAGCATAGCAAAACAATGATAAGCCTAGTAAGCCAATGATAAATATTGTATCATTGTGATAAATGTATATATAGAAAACTTTATATGTTAGGGTGGAAGGGAGGTGCTAGGGAGGACTGTTGTCCTCAGAGGTTCAAGTGGGTGCTTGAACACAGGGAGTTGTAGCTTCCATATGGTTGCAGCCAGAGAAACCAGGGTGGTAGGGTGGTGCAAGGGAGAACTGTTGTTCTCTGTTATACAGGTTGGTGCCTGTGTGACTAGAAGTTGGTGCTTCCATCGAGTTGGTTCTGGAACACTTAGGGAGTTGGTGCTTTCTTCTAGTGGGTGCTAGAGAAACCATGGAGTTGCTGCTTCATTCTAGTTGGTGCTAGAGAAAACAAAGAGTTGGTGCTCTTAGCAAGTTGCAGCTTGCAAAATAGAGGTTGTAGCCTCACAATGAGTTGGACCTCATATGTATGATAATTTAAAGAATGTAAAGATTAATTATCATATAAAGAAGAAGAGATTTTTACCCTTTATGGGTTTTCTCAGGAAATATTTGTCTCTGTGTATCTCATATGTGTGAATGATGCTGAATGTAATATTGCTTACTTCTCTGCATTATTGTGATTGTCATTGAGTTCTCTGTAAAGAGTTTAAAATAAGAATAATTTCTTAAGAAAGGTTACAACTGATTCACCCCCCCCCCCTCTCAGTTGTCCTACAAAAATCACAGACATCCGGTGGGGAAAAATCACATAATACCTCATCCTTGAAGGGATGGATGTCGTATGACAATCGACACTACTAGCTGACATGAAGATCTCGTCCTTGGCGAAGCCACCAGATGTTGTATGCATGCAGGTGTGGTGTTGTCAAGACTCCCATGTATTTGACGACCTCTGCTAAGATGAGTTTCTTCTGGCTTCCGCTATCAACAATAAAACACATCATGGTCCCCTTCACCCACATTTTTGAATGAAAAATGTGTTCCCCCTGTTTAGGATCTATTGGTTCTTCTGGTTGAATTGATGTGGTCGCAACAATAATAGTGGGGTCTGCATCAATGATCTATCCTTTACTAGTATTTTCAAAATCTTATTCTGAATCAGGGTTCGACTCCTTGTCTTCGATATTGGCCACCAATGATTGTTTTGAGTGACATTCATTGGTGTTGTGCCAAGGGATTTTGTGGAAATCACACCATTTTTCAGTGTCCTTCTTTGTCTTCCCGTGACCCTTATTTTCCTGTGGCTTGGACTAGTTTTTGAAAGAGTATTTGTTAGTGTCACCTTTTTCATACTTTAGTTGTTGCGGATTTGCAGACTCGAACTCTCGTTTGTTATGGTTATTAAATTTCTTCTCGATTTTAACAACATATCGATAAACAACACTGAGTGATGAGATGTCCAGAAAATCCATTTTAGTTTGGATGTATATGTGTAGAGCCCCACGGTATTTCATAACCAAATGTCATTCGAAGTCTTTGATACCCAAATTGCTGCGAAATGTATGGAAGGTATTCGTGAACTCCAGATCAACTTGGACCCTCTATTATCGTAGTGTGGTCTATCTCATGTATTGGTCCTCATAGTTTCCAATAGGGTAATATTGTTCCTTTACCACATCCACAAAAAATCCCCAAGTTTGCTCGGCCCCATATATTGTAGACTCCTCTATGTAAATTTGGTCCCAATAAGTTTCCTACCAATGTTTGACATGAGGGAGAGATTTCAAGAGTGCAAAGGTGATTGTTTCTATGTCAGAAAAATTGTGAACAAAGAAATACCCTTCTAGCAGATTTAACCATTTGTCTAGGGCTTCTCTATCTATCTGTCCTTCAAATACATGAATATAAAAATTAACTTGTACCTTGAAAGTTGATGTGCTTCCAAAGTGGTCTCTTGATGAATATGCACCTATTTCTATCGATAAGCGTTGAAGGATGCGAAAAAAATTATCCATCATTTCGTCCCTCTATCGCGTGAGAACTTGCTCAAGCAACAGACTTATAGGATCGTCTGCTACATATTTTTTCTTTTATTCCACCATTGAGGGTTTCTTGGGTGTGTGAGAGTGATTTTCCTCAAGAGAGACAAGATCGAGACCCAAATTTCTATACTGAGACCTCATTGAGGACATGCACTGGAAAAAATGATCAAGAGCAGCTTGGTCTGATACCACTGATTCAGATTTATTTTCAGCACGAAATGAGAGTGGAGATATAATAAAGAAATGCATAGAGATATCTCATATATCCAATAAAATAACTAAAATGTATCAAATATGAAACCATAAACACAGATATATAGTAATACAGGATTTTTGTTAATGAAAGAAATGTACAAAGACTGTAAAAATACAGAGCGAAAGACTCTCTAGAATGGTGGTAGCTTATCTCTAAGAAGAGATGTGATAGCTACTCGCATTCGAAATAAGATGATGAAAATGAGTCTCTGAAGGCCTTTTTACAATAAACAAGAATTACAAAAACCATAGACATCCAAAAAACTAACCCTAAGAGATGAAGCGCCAAAAGTCATGTGGGCCCTGTTTGGGTAAGTTAGTACATCAACTTCTCGGGGTTGTAACTTTTGGATACGATATTCATTTTAAGCTTATGATATCCCATTAGAAAGGTATCATAGAGGAGATTAATTTTTGGGGATAAATCATGGCATCAACTATCATTGATAAGTTTGATCCCGAAAAACCTTCATTTATGCCCTCAAAATGCCCCTGGAAGTTAAAAACTGCTAAAAATAGTAAATTGTCAAATTTGCGAGAAAATTGTTTTGAGCCAGTTGGAAAAGGTGTGTGGCCATTGATATCCACCTAGATCAATCCTCCCTCCTTAGGAATCAATTCTCTCCATTGCGTTGAGTGCCCGGGGGAGAGGAAAAAACATTTGCTAAATCTGAATCTTGGTGAGCTGCTTGCCTTACTGAAGATGTCGCATACATGAGATTATTTTGTGAAGAAGGAATCTTTACAGTTTGCTACATGTTTGTTGACCTGCTTATATTTGATAGAAGGTGATTGGGCTAAGGCTATAGTGGTTGCAGTTTTATTTTGTTCACCTTTTTAACAGATTGTGAAGAAGTTGAATTTTGTACTATGAGATACTACCTTGCGGCAATTTTTAGGTGGAACAATAGTCAGGACTACATTTGGTATTCTGTAGAGATGACCCCCCAGAGAAACAATGACACTGCAGGGTTGAGACTCATAAACAACATGGCGCTTCCACATATGTGGTTGTCCCAAGAGAACATCACAGACATCCGGTGGGGTAACATCACATAATACCACATCCTTGCAGGGTTGTATGTCATATGCCAATCGACACTACAAGCTAACATGAAGATATCATCCTTGGCAAAGCCACCCGATCTTCTATGGATATGGGTGTGGTTTTGTCGACAATCCCAACTATTTGATGACCTCTGCTGAGATGAGTTTCTTCAGGCTTCCGCTATCAACAATAACATGTAATCTGGTCCCCTTCACCAACATTTGTGAATGAAAAAGGCGCTCCCCCTCTTCAGGATCTGTTGGTTCTTCTGGTTGAATTATTGTGGTCATGACAATAGTAGTGGGGCCTACGACAATGATTTTTCCTTTACTAGTACTTTCAGAATCGGGGTTCGGGTCCTTGTCTTTGATCTCGACCACCAATGACTGTTTTGAGCGACATTCATTGGTGTTGTGCCAAGGGATTTTGTGGAAATCACACCATTTTCCGGTGTCCTTCTTTTTCTTCCCATGACCCTTCTTTTCCTATGGCTTGGAATGGTTTTCAAGAGACTATTTGTTAGGGTCATCTTTGTCATACTTTGGTTGTTGTGGATTTGTAGACCCAAACTCCCATTTTTTCTGGTGCTTACATTTCTTCTTGATTTTAACAACATATCGATAAGCAACATCGAGTGATGAGATGTCCAGAAAATCCATTTCAGTTTGGATGTATCTATGTAGAGCCCCACGGTATTTCAAAACTAAATGTTGTTTGGAGTCTTTGATACACAACTTGGTGCGAAAGGCATGGTAAGTATTGGTGAACTCCGAAACTTCTTATCCCCTTTCTTGCCACATTTTGGTCCATCTCATGTATTGGTCCTCATAGTTGCCAACAGGGTAATACTTTGCCTTTAGCATGTCCAAAAAAAAATCCCAAGTGGGATCGGCCCCATATATTCCAGAATCCTCTATGGAAATTTTCTCCTAGTAAGTTTCCCACCAATGTTTGACATGAGGGAGAGCTTTAAGGAGTGTGAAGGTGATCATTTCTCTGTCAAAAAAATTGTGAACAGAGAAATACCCTTCTAGCAAATTTAACCATTTGTTTAGGGATTCTGCATCTATCTATCCTTTAGATACAGGCATATCAAAATTAACTTGTACCTTGAAAGGCGAGGTTCTTCCAAAGTGGCCGCTGGATGAATATGCGCCTGTTTCTATCGATAGGCGTTGAAGGATGTGGGAAAAATTCTCCATCATTTCATCCCTCTGTCACATGAGATCTTACTCAAGAAACATACTGATAGGATCATCAACTCCATTGTTTTTCTTTTCTTCTGCCATTGAGGGTTTCTTGGGTGTACAAGAGCGATTTTCCTCAAGAGAGACAAGATCAAGACCCAAATTGATATACTCAGACCTCATTGGGGAAATGCACTGAAAAAAATGATCAAGAGAAGCCTGCTCTGATACCACTGATCCGTATTTATTTTCCGCACGAAATGAGAGCAGAGATATAATAAATAAATACACAACGATATCACAGATATCCAATAATATAACATAAATGTATCAGAGATGAAACCATAAACACAAATATAAAGTAATACATGATTTCTATTAATGAAAGAAATGTATAGATACTGTAAAAATATAGAGCGAAAGACTCGCTAGAATGGTGGTAGGGTATCTCTGAGAAGAGATGTGGCAGATACTCACATTCACAAGAAGATGATTACAATGAGGATCTGAAGGCATTTTTACAATAAACAAGAATGAAAAAAACCATAGACATCCAAAAACCTAACCCTAGGAGATGAAGCATTGAAAGTCATGTGGGCCCTTTTTGGGTAAGTTAGTACATCAACTTCCTAGAATCGTAACTTTTGCATACGGGCTTTGTTTTAGGTGTATGATAACTCGTTGAAAATGTATCGTCGAGGAGGTTCATTTTTTTGGATCAATCATGTCCTCTACTATCATTGAGAAGCACAATCATGAAAAACCTTCAATTAGGCCCTCAAAATGGCTGAGGAAGTTATAAACTACTAAAAATAATAAATTTTCAAAATTGCCAGAAAACTATTTTGAGCTAGTTGGAAAAGGTGGGTGGCCATGGATATCCACCTTGATAAATACTCCCTCCTTAGGAAGAAATGGTCTCCATTTCGTTGAGTGCCTAGGGGAGAGGAAAAAGTCTTTGTTGAATCTGAATCTTGGTGAGCTGCTTGCCTTAGTGGAGACGTCGCATTGATCGGTTTGTGGAAGGTTATCACAAACATGTGGCTAGAAGGGTTGGACCTTTTTAAGCAGTTTGGATACATGAAATTATTTTTTGCAGAAGGAAGCTTTACACTTTGCTACAATTTGTTGACATGCTTCTGTTGGATATAAGGTGTTTGGGCCGAGGCTGTAGTGGTTGCAGTGTCCTTTTGTTCACCTTTTGAACAAATTCTGAAGAAGCTTAATTTTGTAGTATAAGATACTACCTTGAATAAATTTTTAGGTGGAACAATAGTTGGAACTACCTCTGGTATTCTGTAGAGATGACCCCCCAGAGAAACAATGACACTGCGGGGTCGAGACTCATAAACAACATGGTGCTTCCACATATATGGTTGGCCCAAGAGAACATCACAAATATCTGATAGGGAAACATCACAAAATACCTCATCCTTGAAGGGGTGGATGCAATATGATAATCACGACTATTGGCTGACAAGAAGATCTCGTCCTTGGAGAAGCCACCTGATGTTGTATGGTTGAAGGTATGGTGTTGTCGACAATACCAACTATTTGATGACTATTGTTGAGGTGAGGTTCCTCTGGCTTCCGCTATCAATAATAAAATGCAGTAGGGTCCCCTTCACCCACATTTGTTAATAAAAAAGGTGCTCCCCCTCTTCAGGATCTGTTGGTTATTCTGGTTGAATTGTTGTAGTTGCAAAAATAGTAGTGGGGTCTACGTCAATGATTTGTCCTTTACCAGTATTTTCAAAATCAGATTCAGAATCAGGTTTTGGCTCCTTGTATTTGATATCGACCACCAATGACTGTTTTGAGCAACATTCATTGGTGTTTTTCCAAGGTATTTTGTCGAAATCGCACCATTTTTAGTGCCCTTGTTTGTCTTCCCATGACCCTTCTTTTCTTGTGGCTTCGACTGGTTTTTGGGAGACTGTTTGTTAGGGTCGTCTTTTTCATACTTTGGTTGTTGCGGATTTGTGGACCCAAACTCCCATTTATTTTGGTGCTTTGATTTCTTCTTGATTTTAAAAACATATCGATAAGAAACACCAAGTGATGAGATGTCCAAAAAATCCATTTCAGTTTGGATGTATCTATGTAGAGCCCCACGGTATTTCAGAACCAAATGTTGTTTGGAGTCTTTGATACACAACTTGGTGCACAATGTATGGAAGGTATTGGTGAACTTCAAAAATTCTTGTCCCCTCTATGGCCGCAGTGTGGTCCATCTCATGTATTGGTCCTCATAGTTGCCAACACGTTAATATTGTTCCTTTATCGCGTCCACAAAAAAATCCTAAGTGGGCTCGGACACATATATTCCACACTCCTCTATGGAACTTTTCTCCCAGTAAATTTCCCACAAATGTTTGACATGAGGGATATCTTTAAGGAGTGAGAAGGTGATTTTTTCTTAGTCGAAAAATTTTTGAACAGAGAAATATCCTTCTAGCAGATGTAACCATTTGTCTAGGGATTCTGCATCTATCTGTCCTTCAAATACAGGAATATAAAAATTAACTTGTACCTTGAAAGGCGAGGTGCTTCCAAAGTGGTCGCTTGATGAGTATGTGCCTGTTTCAATTGACAGGCACTGAAGGATGTGGGAAAAATTCTCCATCATTTGGTCCCTCTGTCACATGAGAGCTTGTTCAAGCAACAAACTGATAGGATCACCTACTCCATCATTTTTATTTTCTTCCACCATTAAGGGTTTCTTGGGTGTGCGAGAGAGATTGTCCTGAAGAGATATAATATCAAGACCCAAATTGATATATTCAGACCTCGTTGAGGACATGCACTGGAAAAAAGGATCAAGAGTAGCCTGCTCTGATACCACTAATCTAGATTTATTTTAGGCACAAAATGAGAGTGGAGATATAATAAAGAAATTCACAAAGATATCACAGATATCCAATAATATAATAGAAATGTCTTAGATATGAAACCATAAACACATATATAAAGTAATACATGATTTATATTAATGAAAGAAATGTACCAAGACTATAAAAATACAAAGCAAAAGACTCACTAGAATGGTGGTAGCTTATCTCTGAGAAGAGATGTGATGGCTACTCACATTCGTAAGAAGATGATTAAAATGAGGATATGAAGAAATTTTTACAATCAACAGGAATGCCAAAACCCCTAGACATCCAAAATCCTAACCCTAGGAGATGAAGCACCAAAAATCATGTGGACCCCGTTTGGGTAAGTTAGTACATCAAATTCCCGGAGTCGTAACTTTTGTATACGATCTTTGTTTTAGGTGTATGATAGCTCGTTGGAAAGGTATCATTGAGGATATTAATTTTTGGGGATCAGTCATACTTTTGAAAAAGAATGAGAAGCTCTATCCCCAAAAACCTTCATTTAGGCCCTTAAAATGGCCCTAGAAGTTAAAAGCTGCTAAAAATAGTAAATTGCCAAAATTTCTAGAAAACTCTTTTGAGCTAGTTTGAAAAGGTGGGTGGCCACCAATATCCACCTGGATAAATTCTCCCTCCTTAGGAAGCAATGGTATCCATTGCGTTGAGTTCTCGGGGTAGAGTAATAATCGATTGTTGAATCTGAATCTTGGTGAGTTGCTTGCCTTGCTCGATATGTCACACTTCTCAGTTTGTGGAAGGATATCACGAGCATGTCGCTGGAAGGGTTGGACATTTTTAACTACTCTGGATACATGAGATTCTTTTGTGTAGAAGGAATCTTTACACATTTCTATAATTTTTTCGACCTGCTTCTGTTGGATAGAAGGTGCTTGGTTCGAGGTTGTAGTGGTTGCAGTATCCTTTTGTTCACCTTTTGAACAGATTGTGAAAAATCTTAATTTTGTAGTATGAGATACTACCTTGCGGCACTTTTTAGGTGGAACAGTAGTCAAAAATACCTCTTGTATTCTGTAGAGATGACCCCCTAGGGAAGAAATAACACTGCAGGCTTGATATTCATAAACAAAATCCTGCTCCAACATATATGGTTTTCCCAAGAGAACATCATAGAAATTCGACAGGGAAACATCACATAATACCTCATCCTTGAATGGTTGGATGTCGTATGACAATCGACACTGCTGGATGACGCAAAGATCTTGTCCTTGATGAAGCCAACCAATTTTGTATGGCTACGGGTGTGGTGTTGTCAACAATCCCAACTGTTTGACGAACTATGCTAAGATGAGGTTCTTCTAGCTTACACTATCAATAATAAAATGCAGTGGGGTCCCCTTCACCCAAATTTGTGAATGAAAAAGGCACTCCCCCTCTTCATTATCTGTTCATTCTTTTGGATAAATTGCTATGGTCACGACAATAACAGTGGGGTCTACATCAATGATCTATCCTTTACCAGAATTTTCAAAATCAGATTCTGAATCAGGGTTCGGATCCTTGTCTTTGATCTCGACTGCTAATGACTGTTTTGAGCGACATTCATTGGTGTTGTGCCAAGGGATTTTTTGGAAATCACACCATTTTCTGGTGTCCTTCTTTGTCTTCCCGTGACCCTTCTTTTCCTGTGGTTTGGAATGGATTTCGGGAGACTGTTTTTTAGGACCATCTTTGTCATATTTGGTTATTGCAGGTTTTCAAACCAGAACTCCCGTTTGTTCCAGTGCTTAAATTTTTTCTTGATTTTAACAACATATTGATAAGAAACACAGAGTGATGAGATGTCCAGAAAATCCATTTCAGATTGGATGTGTCTGTGTAGAGCCCCACGGTATTTCAGAACCAAATGTCATTCAGAGTCTTTGATACCCATCTTGGTGTGCAAGGTACGGAAGGTATTGGTCAAATATGGAATTTCTTGGCCCCTCTCTTGCCATAGTGTGGTCCATGTCATGTATTAGTCCTCATAGTTGTCAATAGGGTAATAATGTTCCTTTACTGCATCCACAAAAAAATCCCAAGTGGGCTCGACCCCATATATTCCAGACTCCTCTGTGGAAATTTTCTCCCAGTAAGTTTCCCACCAATTGTTAACATGAGGGAGATCTTTAAGGAGTGCAAAGGTGATCATTTCTCTATCGAAAAAATTGTGAACAGAGAAATACCCTTCTAGTAGATTTAACCATTTGTCCAGGGCTTCTACGTCTATCTTTCCTTGAAATACAGGAATATCAAAATTAACTTGTACCTTGAAAGGCGAGGTTCTTCCAAATTGGTCGCTTGATGAAGATGTATCTATTTCTATTGGAAGGCATTGAAGGATGTGATAAAAATTCTCCATCATTTCGTCCCTTTTTCATGTGAGAGATTTCTCAAGCAACAGACTGATAGGATCGTTTGCTCCATTGATTTTCTTTTCTTCTGCAATTGAGGGTTTCTTAGGTGTGTGAGAGAGATTTTCCTCAAGAGAGACAAGCTAGATACCCAACGTTTTATACTCCGACCTCGTCGGGGACATGCACTGAAAAAAATGATCAAGAGAATCCTGCTCTGATACCACTGATCCAGATGTGTTTTTGGCACGAAATGAGAGCGGAGATATAATAAAGAAATGCATAGAGATATCTCAAATATCCAATAATATAATAGAAATGTATCAGAGATGAAACAATAAATACTGATATACAGTAATACATGATTTCTATTAATGAAATAAATGTACAAAGACTGTAAAAATACAGAGCGAAAGACTCGCTAGAATGGTGGCAGCTTATTTTGAGAAGAGATGTAATGGCTACTCGCATTTTCCATAAGTTGATTACAATGGGGCTTTGAATGTGTTTTTATAGTTAACAGGAATGCCAAAAACCATAGACATCCAAAATCCTAACCCTAGGAGATGAAGCGCCAAAAGTTATGTGAGCCCCGTTTGGGTAAGTTAGTACATCAACTTCCTGGGGTCATAACTTTTGCATATGATCTTCATTTTAGGCATATGATAGCCCATTGTAAATGTATTGTTGGCACAAGGGTAGACCCAGGTTTCAATGATACAAGAGAGTAGAAACAAAGCTTTAACTACCAACCTTTTCAGCAACACCTGCGAAGAAGATGAAGTCTTACCCGAGGTAGAGGCAGGGGTGGTTGCAAGACTCAGGTGTTTGCAACCTTAGCTGGGACACAAATTTGTGATTATACAACTTACTAGAGAACTTAGCACCATTAGTTCCTCAAGATACATTCAATAACCACTTCTCTTATAAGACAAAGCTTCATAACATTCACACTAATCTATAGTATTCAATCACTTAGCAACAGTAAGCTAGATCAAATCCAGTAGATCAGCACTAAGAATCTTCATACATATTAGATATAACATTCATACACATCTAGGAGCACAAAGCATAATCATATCTTCCTACAAATATCAAATAACTTAGCATAAGAAGAAGTAAACACATTGAATCAAAGAACAAAGCATCACACATAGATCTACGTGGTTCACCCCCACCCTGGGGCTACATCCACCAAATCTTCTTCTTTATTATCTCGGTCAAGTAGTTATAACATAGAGCCTCAACAATCCTTACTCCACACAGGACATAATATCTACACAGCTCGCTAGATCCTTGTTCCTTGCGCTTCAGCACAAATCCTTTCAGAACCTCCTACAACAACTTGCACTTAGCTCTACAAGTCTCTTACAATCATGCACAAAGCATTTACAATCCATATCTGATCACACAGATCTAATTACTAGCACTAATCCATCGTCTCTCTTCTACCTTGCCTAGACTTCTATTTATACATACAAAAGTGGGCCTAAGCATGGGTAAGCCCATGGGCCGACATCCATTTCCCATTACATTAACCCAAACTTTAAAAAGGGGCCCAAAAGTGGACCGAGATCCTGTGATCTCTGCTTTGTCTTGCACATTTCCTTAGATAAGGCATCAAAGTCCCAAAAATGGTCAAATATGACCAAGTATCTCCCACATCTTGTTCAAGGGACAACAAGCCCCCAACACTCACTTGTGACTTGTCCCGAGTCACTCAGGTCTGATCAATTCTTCTTCGAATGCCTCAAGCTTGGCTCAAGCTGCTTCGACCTGCTGCATTGCAACTACTTCTTTCTCGGTGAACTCCTAGATGGGTGCGACATTCACCGACCCTTCTAGGCATTGATGTGCTAAATTCACGACCTATTCCATCTCTGTTCCTTAGTTCTTGATCTCTATAAATAGTTGAGATGCCTTATCCTACAAAGGTTGAAGTTGTCGAGTTAGTTCCATTACCTTGTTCTGTATTATATGGATCTGCTGCTGTGCTATGCACTGCTCGGAAGACCGTTTAATTTTCTCTATGGGTGATAGGGACTTCAACTGCACCTATATCTTTTTAGCTTCATGCTTTGCCTCCTGGAGCTACAACTCCAATTTGTGCAATTGAGGATTCTCGGTTAGGTTCTCATGTATCTGTGCACTTCTGCTACTTAATTGTTTGCATTCCTTAGTGAGTACTTTAATCCTTTCTACTGTGCTCTGGGAAGTCATTTCTCATTGGTCGCTCTCTTCTTGCAGGGTACTTGGTATGGTCTAAAGCTCTAATTATACGACTCTTTGTTGAAGTTGCTGAATAACTTCAGTAGGCTTCATCACTTGGTGTTCTAAGGCTTCTTCTTCTTTCTTCTCTAAGCCAGTCACATAGAGAAATGATCTATTGACTACTTCTTCGATCTCGATCTTCTTCGCGAGCCGCTGCTTCTTTTACTTTTAGATCTCTACTCTATCTTCTTCCAATTTTTCTTGGAGAGTGTCCCTCTCTTGTTGCGTAGATCGACATTGCACGATGATTTCCTCCTATGCTTTCTTTAAGGCCTAGGTGGGCTATGTGGTTTCTTCCTATGCTTTTCGAAGGTGTGCTTTGACTATGGCAGCAATCTTGTTCAGTTGAACTAGTTCATCTCCCTCTTTTGTTATTCCTTCTAGCAGGGGTGTAGTGGAGACTACGCGGCTAGACTGAAGTTCCTGCTACATTCCTTGGAGATCGCTCTCAATTTTGTTGTACATTGCCTCTTTCTTGGCTTCTTTATTTTTCTGTTATTTCTTCTATAGCTTCGTTCATAGTGGTGAGGATGAAAATTAAGTATTCTAGGGTGAGTGTGGTCTTCATATTGGTTACAGGGGTTCTAGGTTTCTTCCGGGAGGAAGGTTTCAGAGGTGAAACCTTCCTTTTATTCGACGAGTCCTCTTTGTCTTCTGGCCTCTGTTTGACTTCTTCATCATTAGCTTCTTGCTCAGGTGTAATGGATGTGGTCCTTATAGATCTATTGTCTATATCCTATATTTCCTCATCCTTCATTGTCTTCATTGTTTTCTTCGTCTTATTGGGCCTAAGTGTATCCTGTGAAGCTTTTGGGTTGTTGATGTCAAACAATTTTGTGGGGTCTACTGAAACAAGGAGGTTTTCTGACCATTCCTTGGTGATTTCCTCCAGGTCTTCTTCTATCATCTTATAATAAGACTGTAACTGCTCTTTGTTCTCATCAGCGTGTGTTGTTATGTAAATGAAGTGGCGTTCCATGTTGAACTTAATTAAGGGCCTAAACCTACAGAGGGTATTTGAGGTTATACGAGGTTTAGACGGGATGGAGTGCTTCAACTGATTGTAGTAGGCATGGAATACGGCATTGGATTTCAATTATTTGCTCATATCATTTGAGTACCATAAGGTACTGAACTTCATGTCTAAGGGCTCAACAGGGTCTACGTCCATGAAGGTTGCATCTTTCGGTAGCTCCCATGAAATGAAATCTATAAGTATCAATAGAAAGCTAAAATATAATTCATGCCCCTGATCCTAGGCTTTTCTGTAGTTGATCTCTACTTGATTCACCAGTTACTTCTCCCAGTTCATCTGTAGTCCCTCTACGCACTTTTCTGTGAGGTCAACTACAAAACTGGATACTTGTGTGGGTCGATTCTTGCAAATGAACTTCCCTGTGATCAGCTTACATGAAAGGCACACTATGCCTCTCTGAATAGAGGCTACCATGTAGCCTCAAGCTTCTTTGATCTTCTAAGCAAGAGCACAGTCTGTGGTCTTTCCAGGATAGTAGTCATGGGGATCAGGGCACTGCATGCTAAGATATGTGATCCTATTGATCAGTGCTAGATCAACTACGATGTGGTAGTTCAACCATAGGTATCCTCCATGGTAGCTCGCCAGGAGTAGCTTAACACAGGAATTGACTTCTTGGTGACGTTCGAAATGTGGGATCTTCGTGACATTCAGCAGAGAGGACTATGCGAGGTTCATAGCCCATTGCTGAGAGATAATATTCAAGTTCTTTCCCTTGGTTCTGGTTAGGTACTTGTATTGGGCAAGTGTGATGTAGACTTTACGATCCGCCAAGTTGAAGTCACTAAACTTCAATGTTGTAATCTTGTCTTGATCTGCGTGGACTACGCGTGCCCCTTTAATTAGGTATGTAGTGACTAGAGTGTACTCGAAGTCTCTAGACACACTATCTCTATTGATCAGACTGCTCAGAGGTGGTATGTAAGCAGGTAGGATGGATGGAACCACCCTAACATGGGCCATATCATATTTATGTTTGGTTTCGTGTTTTGCGCCGACTCGGGATGTTCCTACTTGAGCAGTCGATGGGGAGGCTTGCACTCCTCTCATTGATGATGCCTATAAACCTGTAGACAACCCTCGTTCCAAAATGACTCTTTAAGTTCTGAGGATAAAGAGTACCTCTCTTGCAGATTCTTCGGGTGCTAAATTCGTCAGACATACGCACTCGGAAAGAAAAATTAGTCGGGGTTCACAATGATCTCAGATATTGTACTAGGATGACCAACCAGATCGCAATGACCACTGTATAAAACTATTATTCAATGGGCTTCTAATTATTAGTTGGAAAAAGTGTTCTTCATGCATGGCGCGATGAACTAAATAACAAATTCAGCAATGGTCTTCTTGCAATGGGCATGAAGCTTCCATTAACGTTGATTTGTCCGTTATGGTGTGGTTCAATGGTCTAGTGATGATCCTTTAATGCTTTTCTGTCTGTTCGAAGAGGAAGGAGAATGGGTATATCAGTCCAATGGCTATATCTCTTTGTCACAGAGAAGTGTCATAGGTCGTTGTTCTGCTATCTCGGCGAAGCTCCCATTCTGCAAGTTTTATTTCTGCGATGTTCTATCTAGAATCTCCTACAACTTTTCAATCTTTGCCTTCTTCTTACTTAACTTTCTATCTTTCCTTCCAGTGAGCTTTGTTTCAGTAGTTATTTTCCCGTTCTGGCTCTTATTTTCCTTGGATATAGTTACTTCATGGTGCTGAGGTTCTTTCTTAGGGTTCAGGTATAACACCTCTTCTTTATCTGAGATAGAAACTTCAGTCTTCTGTGAGTCCTTTGGTGTTATGATAACTTTGACATCTAGGTTCCAAGTGTGATATAGCTTCGATATTTTCTCATGTTCTTCAATCAACTGCGCGATCCTTCTGGTCATGAAGTATTTTAACTCTTGTCTCTGTTGTTCTAAAACTTTTTCTTCTTCCTTCTTTCTGGCTTGATCTCTTTCAATCCAAGGATTTCCAAGTAACATAGTAAATGGGGTGTTGTCCTCACTAAATTTGATAATCTCAAAATCTTCTTCTGTTGAAGTTCCATTAGCATTCCTAGATATCTGATTGAGCCTTCCACATAGGTTCACTAGTTTCCCTTTGAATAACCCTATTCCACTCAGTGAAGGGGTCATAACAGGCCTCCCTATAGCTTCCCAAGTTATTTATGTCATAAAATTCACCTGTGTTTCCTCATCTACAACACAGTCAATGTCGAAGTCTCCTATTATTACCTTGATGTATTCTTTCTTGTTAAATACCTTTGATAATCTAACATGTCGGTGATCATTCAAGGTGTATTGTATCTATAGTAACATCTTGTCTGATTCTCTCTGGGGTTCTATTATTTATGGATCTGCCTTAGGGTTTTCTTCTTTCAGATTCATGCCTTCAATTTTAGCAATCATTCTAGGGAAATCTAATACTTCATGGTCCAAATATTTGCAACAGAGACAACTAGGTCTTCCACCAATGTATTCCATAGCAATATGTCCTGGTCTTCTGCAACTGTAACAGAGGGTTAATCCTCTCTTTCTTTTAAATGATCCCCATCCTCTTTTGTATTGCACACTAAGGTTATGGTATCTAGCCTACACAAATTTCTTTTGAGGATCCTGCATCCACTTGTTAGTCCAGACATTCTTTCTATGCATAGGTATAACATATCTATCAGATCTATTCATATCAAACTTTCTTTCATCTATCAGAGCCCTAGTTTCCAAGATAGGACTGAATCTATCAAACATACCTAGAACCATACTAATTTTACTTTTTCAAAGCACAGATTCCAGATCTAAAAACTTTTAACTATTCTTACCTTTATCAGAGCACAAAGCTTACAGGTCTTACCTCTTTTCTGCAGATCTAAACTTTCTTTCTTGGCACAAATCTTCACAGGTTAAGTAGAACATTGTGCACTAGGGAAACAGATCTATGCATAGATCTTTCATGGTTTCTAGATCGAATCTTTGCACAAATATTTTCTTTCTCAGTTCCCAGCAATCACAGTTCCAGTCCCGACAATGGAACAATTTGTTGGCACAGGGGAAGACCCAGGGTTCAACACTACAAGAGTGCACCAACAAAGCTGTAACTACCTACCCTTTCGGAAACACCTGCGAAGCATATGAAGTCTCACCCGAGGTAGAGACAGGGGTGGTTGCAATACTCAGGTGTTTTCAACCTTAGCTGGGACACAGATCTGTGATTATACAGCTTACTAGAGCACTTAGCACCATTAGTTCCTCAAGATACATTCAATAACCACTTCGTTTGTAAGACAAATCTTCATAGAATTCACACTAAACTGTAGTATTCAAGCACTTAGAAACAATAATATAGATCAAATCCAATATATCAACACTAAGCATCTTCATACATATCAGATCTAACATTCATACACATCTAGGAGCACAAAGCATAATCAGATCTTCCTACAAATATCAAAGCACTTAGCAGAAGAAGAAGTAAACACATTGAATCAAAGCACAAAGCATCACACACAAATTTACGTGGTTCACCCCCACCCTGGGGCTACATCCACCAACTCTTCTTCTTTATTATCTCGGTCAAGCAGTTACAACACAGAGCCTCAACAATCCTTACTCTGCACAGGACATAAGATCTGTGTAGCTTGCTAGATCCTTCTTCATTGTGCTTCAACACAAAGCCTTTCACAGCCTCCTACAACAACTTGCACTTAGCTCTGCAAGTCTCTTACAATCATGCATAGATCATTTATGATTCACATCCGACCACACACATCTAATTACTAGAACTCATCCTTCGGCTCTCTTCTACCTTTCCTATACATCTATTTATAGATACAAAAGTGGGCCTAAGCATGGGTAAACCCATGAGCCGACATCCATTTCCCATTACATTAACCCAAACCCTAAAAAGGGGCCCAAAAGAAGACCGATATCATGTGATCTCTGCTTCGTCTTGTACGCTTCCTTTGATAGGGCGTCGAAGTCCCAAAAATGGTCAAACATGACCAAGTATCTCCCACAACTTGGTCAACAACCAACATGTATCATCGAGGAGATTTATTTTTTGGTCTCAATCATGGCTTTGGCTATCATTGAGAAGCTCGATCATGAAAAAAATTCATTTAGGCCCTCAAAATGGCCCTAGAAGTTAAAAACTCCTAAAAATAGTAAATTGCCAAAATTGCCAGAAAATTGTTTTGAGCCAATTGGAAAAGGTGGGTGGCCACCGATATCCACCTAGATCAATCCTTCATCCTTAGGAAGAAACCATATCCATTTCGTTGAGTTCTCGGGGGAGAGGAAAAAGTGTTTGCTGAATTTGAATCTTGGTGAGCTGCTTGCTTTGTTGGAGACGTCACCTTGTTTGGTTTGTGGATGGCTATCACGAGCATGTGGCTAGAAGGGTTGGACCTTTTTAACCAGTCTAGATACATGATATTATTTTATGCAGAAGTAGTATTTACACTTTGCTACAATTTTTTCGACCTGCTTATGTTGGATAGAAGGTGCTTGTGTCGAGGCTGTAGTGGTTGAAGTATCCTTTTGTTCACCTTTTGAACAGATTTTGAAGAAGCTTAATTTTTTAGTATTAGATAGTACCTTGTGACACTTTATAGGTGGAACAGTAGTTGGAACTACCTCTGGTATTTTTTAGAGATGACCCCCCAGAGAAACAATGACACTACATGGTCAAGAATCATAAACAACATGGCGCTTCCACATATATGTTTGGCCCAGGAGAATATCACAGACATCTGGTGGGGAAACATCACATAATACCTCATCCTTGAAGGGCTAGATGTCATATGACAATCGACACTATTCGCTGACATGAAGATCTTGTCCTTGGTGAAGCCACTCGATGTAGTATGGTTGTGAGTGTGGTGTTGTCTGTTGTTCCTGAGTTTATACTTTAAGGCTATAAAGTATACCGTCAAGGAATCCATTAAGGTTAAAAGGAATAACTTAAGAATAAGAATTGAAGAGGAAGGGTGAGGCAGAATCAATTTCTCAACTGTCTCTGTCTAGTTTCCCATTGTTCTAGGATGTTAATATCTCTCTCAATAGCAGCCCATGAACGTTCTAACTCGACCCAATTAGTTTTTGTTTGTAGGAAGGTATTAAATAGGTTCAAAGCGATACTGGTTTATTCTTGAAGGCCAAGTTCAATGTTGGGTTGTCTGCTATTTGGGACAGTCATGGAGAATAAGATTTTATTTAATTGTGAAAGAATTTAATCAAATGTCACTTCAAACTTTTAAGAGATGGGAATAGGAAAAACAATTTTTAAATTCAAAACACTAACATAAATACATTCGAGGTTGTTTCCTGGATTTGCAACAATTTGAGAATTATAAAATAACAAAGAAGTACTACTGAAAAATATGAGGCTTTAATCAAGAAAGAATCTCATATTTTCAACAGGTAATAAAGAAGGAAAATGAGATTTCTAATGAAAAGTTAAGTATTAAGGTTCAAATGATTCACAGGTCTTAAAATCACTGATAGCAATTTCAGAGGAAAAGCTGTAAATAATTTGATATCCAAATCAATCTGAACTATAAAAGAGGTTTACATACAACTTCAAATTGATTATTCATTAGAAAAACATTGAATGAAAAACATAATAAAGTATAGTAAACAGGGTTGAAGAACACATAACTACAAATTGGCAGGATTTAGAATCTCGTCTGTATCATATATTATGATGGATTGATTGATTGTTAATTCAATCAGATCTCTCCCCCCCCAAAAAAGCCTTTTCTCAGTATTTTGAAAATACATTTATACATATTCATCAAATATTTTCTCGTTGGTGATTAACCCACTTCCTACGATTACAGTTACATATATGAATAATGTCAACCATTTACATTTCTTTTCTAATTTCTAATGATGAAAATATTCAAAAAAAATTCTTTTACATTTGTGTTGATGAACTTCCTTTCTCTGCCTCAAGATAGTGAACACACTTTCCCAAAAATTTCAGAAAAACTCTGGGAGTGTCTGGTATCTCTTTTGCTTCAAACATGAAGAATCATTTTTGTAATTTAGGAAAACGATGTTATATCATCTTCCCTCTGAACTTAATAGTTTGCAACTTTAGGCTTGGTGTCACCATCCATTTGTCGATTTCTGTGATATTGATTAATTTAATTTTTGAGATCTCTATCTTCATTTCCTCCAGCTCTTCTTTGAACCTTAGCTAGTTCTTGGCAATGTTAATCTCACCTAATAATCTAGGACAATCATTTTTTCCAATATTCAATGAAGTCCTTTCTAAGAGATAAAAAATTCCTTGGCAATCATCATTGACATCTCTAGTTATGTTTCTATATTCGGCCAAGTTTTCTTCCCACACTTTAAGTATTACGTCTCCTTTAACCTGTTCTGAAATGGATAATTTCTAAATCCTTCTGACTTCTTCCTTTGTTGAGAGGGCTACTGCCTTTTGGAAAGTCGTTCTAGCCAATTTTGCTTCCCTTTCCTTTTGGAAAACATTCTCCAAGGATTTATTTGTTTCCTAAAAGTAATTCTAGACTACTTCCAGATTCAAAAACACTTTATGTTGTTCTTCTTCTATTTTCAAATGTATTACCAATGCTTGTGTCTTGAGAATTTCAAGTTCTACTATTTGATTAGTAATAGAACTAATTTTATCTTGTAACTATTTATTTTCTTCTTCCTGCTTTGGACCTATGCTTGTGTGACCTGTATTATCTGTTTTGCCTCTTCTAAGTTGTTGGCATCCAATTCACCTTTTTTTTATGATCCTATAAGATGCCTACACCTATGTTTTGCAAACATCAAGTTTTTGTCGCAATTTTCAAATAAACGACATTTTCATTTCTTGCGACATTTACACACTTATTTTTGTTTTGTTTTCACGACTGTAAGCGTGAAAACTGAAACTTTCAAAGTCACATTTCGATCACTATCTGAACTATCATGATATTTTTATCGATATGCCTACTGCACTTACCTTTTGTTTATCATTATGTAGCTGGACGAACTTTCGAACTATACTCACTGGACATTCTTATATTGATTATATGACTAGGTTTCGTCGAGTTTTCAATGCATTAATATTTGGATTTGCACTTTATATGACTTGCCTGATCATTGATTCTATGAAAGTGCATAGGGGTTATGATTAAATTATATATATATATATATATATATGATATAATCCTTATGTTAATATTTTCATAACTTTTGGCTTGTCGACTATATGAATATCGTTTGGCACCTTGGATAAATGATTGATTATATGAATTGATACATTGGCGCATAGTTGATTTTAGTCTTGATTTATAAGTCGGGTGTTTAAACACTATGGCATAACGTTTGTGTGCATTGGTATACACATTTGATTTCATTAGTTGGGCACATGAATCGATGGTTGGACTACTATTATGGAGTAAATAGCTATGTAAATCGGCAGTTGTACTTGGATAATCAATATTTTGCATGGCAGACTCCACCACCTTCGCATGCTTGCATTTATGCCTTCCCCTTTTGCTCGTTCATTTCTGTTAGCTCGGGCAGCTCTGCTCCTGTGTGTGTTGGTGAATCCAAACCCTTCCCTTACCATGTGTTCGGGTCCATGGCACCAATCGTGCGAGTCGAGCCCAATGGGAACCAAGCCCTGTTAATGTTTGACAATGCCTGCCAAGATTTGGAGGACAACGGATGGCTTACCTTCGTGAAACGATTTGAGGGTTTTAACCTTTGTGTAGCACGACAATTTTCCATGAATTTCGATGGCTGTCGAGCCAAGGTGGGTGACATACAGTTAGAGATCGATGAAAAGTTTATCAACTCAGCTACGGGGTTACCTACCTCAGGACAGCATTGGCTTAAGAATTGCAAGGTCGAGGAAGTGCCAAGGACATTGTTGTTTCTATCACGCAAAGTCACCTCTTGTGATAAAGGTATGCCCATATCTATGCTCAAACCATGATGGAAAGACTTGTTAATGCTAGTCAAGCAGTTCGTGACCCGTGAAGGTCGATACAGACTTGTGTTCCTCTACCACCTGCGTCTACTGATGATTTTTATAGGGTATCCTTTAAACATGCCTTTCTACTTTCATCGGAGCTTGTATAAAATGTCAAAAAATTTTAAGAGGCAGAAGGCTGACGGAAGCCTGTTCCACCATGGGCTTATTAAGCTCATCGTTGTTTATCATTTGGGTTTGCATGGTGATAGTTGGAGGGCTTTCATCACCCGTAATGGATTTGAGGACACCAACCCTGTACAGGTTGATAAACCTGTGGTAATTGAAACCAAGGCTGAACCGCATGTACCCTTACATCTCCTACTGCCTAAACCCTCGGCCGACCCTAGCGTTGACTTACCCAACATGGTAACTAAGAGTGCAGAGGCCATTAAAAATCCTATGAGAAAAAATCCCAAGGAAAACCTTACTACTGATGCCAAAGGGAAAAGGAATGCCTGGCTCATTTCGAGAATGGCCAGAAACAAACTAAAACCCTCTGCCGAGTCCAACCCTATCACCCTAAGTGAGGATTCTGATTCTGATATTGAGCATTTTCTGGCTAGCAAGTACCCCTACTCGCAGGGTTTATGTCCTGAGCCCCCTTATGATTTTGTGTGGAACCTTCCCCCCTACCTAAAGAACGACCCTGACTACCCGGGTATTAAATTGCCTCCTGAAACCCTTGGTCATTTGGCGAAACCCTCGCCTGCTCTTTCTAAACCCACACAGTCACCCTGTGACCAATGCAATTCATGGTTAGAACGATATTACATTGATGTTCCTATACTCCAATCGAAGATTCAATCACTGGAAGATCAAATTGCAGTGCTAACCAGTCAAAGAGCCAAGCTCCAAGCAGCAGATAAGAAGCATAAGACAACGGGCTCGATCCTTTTCAAAAATGTTGAATCAGCCACAGCCGTGGTCAACTCTAAACTGACTTGATCAAGCCGTCTCATCCCTGTACAACTATGAAAATTTGATATCATTTGTTTTTGTAAATAATGTAGGTTAATATAACCATTTGAATTCTGTTTCGAATAGCTCTGTTTACATATTGAAGAGCTCTATTATAATTTGTGCATTCTATATATAGTTTTGCTTTGAATAAAAAAATAAATTTTGATTCGATATACGATCTGATCATTCCCAGTATAGCAATCGATAGATTTTGATTGGATTTGAGTGATTTTTGTTTGGATTTGATTAATTGGTTTTCCTTATTAAGTTAACAAAATTAATAGTTTGTCTTCGACTGGATTGGTTTGTATCCGATTTGAAAAGGAAGTTTTCATACTCAGTTTGGGACACGATCATGTTTGGTTTTGATTTTGTTATGAATCATATGATGTGATTGGCAAATGATTTCAGAGATTTCAGTTGTTGCGAATTTTCAACATGTTGTGTCCTATGATTTTCTAAATTGGAAAATCAACTCTGTTCAATTTTAATGTGGAATGAACTACTCTGTTATGCTCATTTAAGTATGTGAAGGAGCACCCAAATCATGGAATAGATTCGATTAGTAACAACTATGCTAAACCCCAGCCGATTTATTCGTTTGATTGTATTACTGTTAGTTCTATTATTTGATGAATTGGATTCTGACTGTAATTTCTACTCTATTCAAGCTACAAAATGAATTGGTCAAACCCGGTTATAATTCATTATCCAATGAATGGTTTCAATTGAATTCAATCGACCTTGTTTGCCCAATTTGCAGTAACTAATTATGAATTCTATTGCCAATCATTCGAGCCTGTTATGATTTTATTTGAATTAATTTTCACTCTAGTTTGAATTGATCTATTCGTATCATGAATCGTTTTCTATACCAACACAGTCAAAATGATTGGAAAATGATCTTGTCGAATTCATATTTCCTGTTGACAAGGCAACGTAATAGTTGCTTGCCATTTGTTTTGATTATAATCGATTTCACAACTGTTGGATTCGATTGGTTTTTAAATGAATTGAGTGACTATGTTATTTTTACCAAGTCCGGTTACGATTCGTTTGGATAAAATGATTTTGGTCAAGGTCAATCAGTTTGCAAAAACAAATGATTAGATATCTTGTATACCTTGTTATTTTTTTGTTTGTGGAGAGTTACATGCCAGTATTGGTTTCATCCATTTATGGTATAAATCGTTTTCTATGTAGTTACAGCCATAATGAATTCTAAACGATCTTGTTCAATTTGATCATATTCCCTGTTGGTAAAACAGCATAACAAATGCATAATATTTGTTTTGGTATTGATTGCATTGGATATCAAATGGTCACTCAACTGTTTGATTATGATTCTTCCAGACCCGATTCTGTGGTGATTAAACGAACAGGGTACACCTATCTCTATTGAATAATTTTATGATTCAGTTTTGATTTCAAATGGTATATCAAGCTCCAATTGAATAAATCGTTTTCGAATGGATATTGGATGATAATTGAATTTAATCTCCCTAAAAGATTTTCAATTAATTTCAATTCTAATTCTGTATCTTATTTTAGACTAGCTACAGAATCAGAGGATTCTGTAGCTAGTCTACAGAATTAAATTTTCTATCATTTATTAATAAAAGATCCTTCTAATTTGTTCATTTTTGGTCCTTTTCAGGTGAATTCGAATTGCATGGGATTTGATGGACAGTCTAGAGGATATTTGAATATTTTAGTTTTATTTTAATTTCCTAGTTAGGACAACTTTGGGATATCTTCCCAGATTTATGTAAACAATTTTATAACTTCCACAGGGATGTTTTACCCTGTGGAAAACCTTTAAATAATTATTATTTTTTGTAATAAGGATCATCCTCACTTGTGGGAGAACCAAGATTATGGATATCTAATACAGACTGAGACAGAAGTTGATGTTCTGCTACAACTTTTGCCTTTCATAATATCAGTCTTTTGTTTCGTGTTCATGTTATCAATTTTCATTTGATTAATGACTACTTTAGCTATCTTAGTCTCTTGCAAAGTGATATGATTTAATTAATTTGATCCATATCTGATTTCTTCCAGTATTTAAAAATGCAACAATTACTTGATTCAGTTTGTGAATGACAGATTTCTCTTCTTCATCAATTGAATTATTAAGTATAAGTTTTTGCATAACAGGTTTACCTAATTGCAGAGATTTATAAATCATATAATTGTTATGATTTTTATGTCTTGTTTTTCCTGTAAACAAACTTAAAGAGCATCACAACTATCGTTTACGAGAAGCTTCTGGATTATTCAGTGCGAGTTTCCTTCCTCCGATCTGCTAGCACAGTCATCACACACAGGGAAAATCTGGAGCATTTATCCATGTGAGTTTGCAATTATTTTCGTTGATTTGATTAGATATATTTGTAGTTTAGATTAGTCATTTAGTTTAGTTATTTTTCCTGTTTTATTTCTGCTCATACAATTATAAAAGAAATAAAAATATCTTTTGTTGTCTTAGGGCAGAATATTAATGAGTTTTGCACGTTTTATTTAAATCTGTAAATTGTCAATATTGTATATTTTGTGAATACGTTATATTGCAATTAGTAGTTAGATAGTTAGTTAGAGTTAGTATAATAGTAATTAGTAGATTATATATAGAATAGTTAGAGTAGTTTAGTTTATTTTAGTTTTAGTTTAGTTTGTTTAGTAGTTAGTTTTAATTAGATTAGTTTATTAGTTAGTTTTATTTATTAGTTTGTTTAGTTTGTTTTATATAGTTTTAGTTAGATTAGTTAGTTTAGATTAGTTTTATTTTGTTCTTTTAGGACCTTAGATCAGCTAACGGAGCCACTAAACCTGTCAGGGTGGTTCATTCCAAATGGCTTGGGTTATTAGACAACCCTGGACCGGTTCCACTCTCTCAGTTGATGGACAGTCGATTTCGTCCGTCAACAAATGGCGCTAGAAGGAGGGCCTGAACTTAATTAATGGCCCAAGGTGGTCGCAAGACTCCTCCCCCCCCTAATCGCTCACCTATAGTGACTAGAATCCATTCACACTATTATATTCCCCTTCAAACAGCAACTACTTCAACCGACGATCCAGAGATCACAGTTGAGACAGCAACCCCTAATCCTACAGGTGGTGACATACAAGAGATTGTCCGTCAATCTCTTATTAAAACACATAGTGCCTTAGCTCGTCTTAGGAAACCAAACCATCCGTGGGGTCAACCTTTGGACTTCTCTGATATCAGAGAACAATTAGGTGACACTAACCTCGCTGTGAATCCCACAGATCCAATCACAAATCCTGCTACAGGAGGATCTGGGATACCTCCTTCACCACCTCCATCATCTCCTTCCTCTTCTAGAGGATATTCTTCGGGTGAAGGAAATTCACCTTCTCAGCCTTCCACACCCACTACCCCAATGGAAAATCAGAACAATCCTGCTAGACCCTGGCTTGATCAGGATGTTGTAGTTGTACCTGGAGCTCAACACCCTTTACCTAAACACCTGGAGAAATGGCTTCCCAAGTTTGATCCTGACTCAAAACAGATAGCTGAAGATCACATTAAAAAATTTATGCTAGCCATTAGACTCCGCAATGTCGAACATGAAGATGTTGTCTATAGGTTGTTCCCTTATACTTTTGAGGGTAATTCATCCACTTGGTACTTTGCCCAACAACCCCATACCATCATGTCTTGGGAAAAGTTTGAGGCATGCTTTTTAGAAAAGTTCGGAGACGGTAAACCTCCGGAAGTCCTGGTCATGGATCTTTCTAGATTAAGAATGAACCCGAAAGAAAAAGTTAAAGACTTTAATCAAAGATTCTTAACACTTAAAAACTGAATCCCCGCAGATTCCATGCCTGCCGAGAGTCTTATAATAGCCTACTACACTAAAGCTTTACATCAAAGTATAGCTATTTGGGTTAAATGATCCAAGAAATCCATGTTGTTAGAGGCCTTCGAGGAGGCCACCCAGATTGAAAAAGACATACTTAGTCATAAAGACTCTTCTAGCAACGATACCGAGACTAGTTCTTCTTCCAAAAAGAAGATTAAAATTCTCCCCAGACCTACTCAAAGTAAAACACAACCTGAAAACTCTGATTTGGAAAATTTAACTAAAGTTGTTCAAAAACTATCGAATCAAGTTATAGACTTAAAAATGTCGACTGAAGAAGCTTCCTCGAGTAAAGGACCCTACAAACCCCCTTTCCGAAAGCCTTTTCTTACCAACAGATCTAATTCAACCCCCGAAGGATTAAATCTAGAAAGTTTGCAATGTGCCCTTCAAATAATTCTAGAAGCCCAAGATAACTTGATACCCCCTGAGACCCCGCAGGAGGTAGTTGAACCAGGAAACAGTCCAAGAAGAAGAGTCTTCTCCAAACATCTTTGGACACTTCTCGGACAACATCTTTCAAGCTAACTTCGAGACTGTTCACCCTTATAATACTAGGAGTAAAACAACAAACAAGCCTTCTACCAAAAACACTACAACTTCGCCTCCAAAGCCATCTAAATCAGCTAAGACTAAACAGAGTAATGTGAACCCCAACTTAGATTATGATGTTGTTGAAGATCTTAAAAAGTTAAGGGATAACATTTCTATTTATGAGTTATTGAAGTTTCCATTTCTGCTTCAAAAAATGTTGCAAAATATTTCAGAGAACGACAAAAATGATAATTCAAGTGGTAACAAGGTTGTGCAAAGCAAAGTTCCGCAGAAGACTTCCACTAAAAAAAATCCTGATACTTAAGATAAAGGAAGCCTTCCTGTATTCCCTGTAAATAATGTAAATAATGTAGATAAAGTAGCCATAGAAATTGCGAGTAAGAAGCCGCAAGCTACTACTCCTAGCACTCACAAAAACGTACCTCCTTTCTTGTTAACTTTCGAAATTTTCAACAGAAATGTGCATAATTGTATAATGGACTCAGGAGCGTCATCCAATGTGATGCCTTGGTCTTTCTGCCAAAAGATTAATGCTGAAGTGGAACCATCTATGTTAAAAATCATACAACTTGATCGGACAAATGTTAAAGTTATAGGAGAACTAAAAAATGTATTGATTAGATTATCGTCTAACCCCAAGGTTCATCAGGTTATTGATATAATCGTTATGGATATTCCAGAAGTGTATGGTCTATTTTTAAGCAGGGACTGGTCAGAGCAGCTACATGGTTACTTCGTGACCGACTGGTCTCACTTATGGCTCCTAGAGAACAGTAAGCGTAATAAGATCAGGGTGAATCGTGAGCGCTACCTTAAGTTCACGGTCACAGATTTGAATGATCCCAACGAACCATATACACCTTCTGTTGATTCACCCGAAGTCCAAGCGATGGACACCTTCTTCGAAAATTTCATGGCCGAGGCTTCACCTATCATCA
Organism: Picea engelmannii; assembly: GCA_009831015.1. NCBI lineage: Eukaryota > Viridiplantae > Streptophyta > Pinopsida > Pinales > Pinaceae > Picea > Picea engelmannii. The sequence continues at coordinate 952,177 of ML778830.1, read as the reverse complement.
ATCCAGAACAACAGTCCGAGATCGTAGCATATATGCAACCAATAGCTTCTATGCAACAGTCCCATGTGCCTGATGGAAATCAAATTTGGTCTCTATATTTTGACGGTTCTAAGTCTAAAGAAGGAGCTGGAGTAGGCTGCATCATTATCGATCTGGCAGGTAACAAGACATTGATGGCTTGTAGACTGGAATTTGAATGTACTAACAATACTGCAGAATATGAGGCTTTACTACAACGTCTCAGAAAAGATCTGGATATGAACATTCAAAACCTGGTTGTATTTGGCGACTCTAAAATAGTGGTTAGACAGGTAAGAGATTCTATACACTATCTTTCCCTGCATCTCAAAAGTTACCAGTCTGAGGTATGGAGTTTAATGAATAAATCTTTTGCTTTCAATATAAATTCCATTCCTAGACTAAATAATGCTGAAGCAAATCTATTAGCTAATGTAACCTCTAAACTTCTTCCTGCAGAAGGCTTGTCCCCAGACGCATTCTCCGTTGAGCTGTTGTTTCGACCATCTGTTCCTGACAATATCACAAACTAGAGAGTATTTGATGATGATCAACAAATCATCAACTTTCTGCATATGGAAGAAACCTTTCAAGGCACGGTGATAGATGAACGCATGCACGATGACAATTTGCACAATTTTATGGTAATACCTGATCCGAAATCTCCTGAAGCACTATCGGACATGGTAAATTCCATACCCAAATCTATAGTTAGATTAGAGAAGTTTTATGATTTTGAAGATAAATTTAAAAAGACGGTCAATTGTAAAACCAATAGTTCCTCGTTGTCTTATGAAAAAGTGAACTTAGGAACTAGTGAAAATCCTCAGTGCATTAACTTAGGCTTGGGATGTTCTAGACAAGAAAAAGCTTCTTTTGTTAAATTATTTAAAGAATTTAAGGATGTCTTTGCATGGACGTATGATGATATTAAAACTTTCGACCCTAATATCATACAACATGTCATCCCGATGAAGCCCCAAACCTTACCCTTCCAACAAAAACTGAGGAAGATGCACCCTAAACTAGAACCGACCATTCAAAAAGAATTGAATAAACTCCTAAGTGCTAAAATAATTTTTCCTGTTAGGCACACTCAATGGGTGTCCAACCTTGTCCCAGTTCGGAAGAAAAATGGGGAAATCCAACTCTGCGATGATTTCCAAAACCTCAATAGAGCGTCTGACAAAGAAAACTATCCTGTCCCACCCATGGAACAGATCCTTCAATAGGTATCTGGTTTTGAGAGGCTATCCCTATTGGATGGTTTCTCTGGATACAACCAAGTATTGATGTCTCCGCCAGACCAACTCAAAACTACCTTCCATACTTCGTGGGGCACGTATGCTTATCGCAAAATGCCCTTTGGATTGATTAATGCTGGTGCTACCTTTCATAGAGAAATGGACATTGCTTTTCGAGGCTTAATCAATCACTCCATCGTATTTTACTTAGATGATGTGACCGTTTATTCTAAAAACAAAGACGATCATCTAGCTCACTTATGAGCCATTCTGCTACGATGTCATAAATACGACATCTCCTTAAACCCCAAAAAATCCATCTTTGCAGTAGAATAGGGTAAACTCCTAGGATTCATTGTGTCTAGTGATGGGATGATTATTGACCCCGAAAGGACTCAATTCATCGCTAAACTTCCCCCTCATACATCCAAAAAATCCATGCAGTCTTTCTTAGGCAAGATTAACTTCGTGAGGAGATTCGTCCCCAGTTTCTTCGAAATGGTCAGGCCTCTACAGAACCTGATTAAGAAAGACACCCAATATCATTGGGGACCCACAGAAAATCAATATTTTAATGCCATAAAGAAGGCCATAATAGACACTCCGTCTCTCATGAGCCCTGACTTCTCTCAAGATTTTACACTCTATACTTTTGCCTCTAATCATTCCTATACCGCCGTCCTAACTCAGAAGAATGCCGATAACAACGAAGTACCCATCGCCTTTATGATCTCTGCTTTCAAAGGTGATGAACTTAACTACCCAGCGGTTGATCAACAAGCCTACGCTGTTTTCAAAGCAGTTAAGCATTTCCGGTCCTATCTTTTGAAGTCAAGGATGAAATTCATTGTCCCCTACCCTGCCGTAAGGAACTTGTTAATGCAGAAGGAGTTAGGAGAAAAGAGAGCTAACTGGGTCACCTCCTTACAGGAGTATGACTTAGAAATCACCCTAGCTCACATTGTGAGAGGCCAAGGGTTGTGTAAGTTGGTTGTTGATTCGGAAACAGGACAGCAAGAAGATAGTGGTACATCAAAGCTAAGACAAAGCGATCAAAGTTTGATCTGTTGCGCACAAAACCTCATTAGTCCTTGGTATGGTGATATTAGATTTTGTCTTGAACATGGGTCAGCACCCCGTCACCTTGACCCCACCAAGAGAAGAGCGTTGAGGCTGAAGTCTGCCTCCTTTCATTTGGTTAACGATGTACTGTTTCGTGAGAATTTTGACGGCATACTGATGCGCTGTGTCGAGAAAGACGAAGAAGAAAAAGTCTTGCTAGAGTTGCATGCAGGAGAAGCTGGTGATCACTTTGGTGGCGACACCACTGCTCATAAGGTTTTAAGAGCCGGTTACTACCGGCCCACACTTTTTAGGGACGCCCATGCCTTGTTTCATAAATGTATCATCTGTCAGAAAGCATCAGGGCGGTTGCAAAAACCAACCTTTCCCTTGCAACCCGTTTCAGTAGATTCTCCTTTCCAACAATGGGGCCTTGACATCATAGGTCCAGTTAACCCTCTGTCCTCGCAACAACACAAGTATATTTTGATAGGCACAGATTACTTTACTCGATGGTCTGAAGCTGTTGTGCTAAGAACTGTTAACACCAGTCAGGTAATCACTTTTCTAAACTCGAATATTATCACTCGTTTTGGCATCCCTGATTGTCTAGTGTTTGACAACGCTTCATACTTTTCTTCTCTTGAGATGAGCGAGTTCAGTTTGGAGAAAGGAATTAAGCTGAAGTACTTTGCTAGTTACTACCCCCAGGGCAACAGATTAGCAGAATCAACAAACAAGAACTTGATTAAAATTATCAAGAGAACGGTGGTTGAAAATCACAAGAATTTGCACAATGCACTGCTGAACGCACTGTGGGCTAATAGGGTAACGCCAAAAGCTGCTATAGGTAACTCCCCATTTTTTCTCATTTATGGCAGAGAAGCAATTCTGCCACCTCACATTCTTCTTCCTTCACTTTAGTTGTCACAAAAAGTCCAAGAAGAAGATTGTCGCCCTTTAGAAAATCGAATTAACGCTTTGATGAAGCTGGAAGAGGTTAGAGCCCAAGCTAAGCATAAGTTAGATCAACATCAACAATTGGTTAAAAGTTGGTTCGATTCTAATTCTTCTTCTGATAGGAATTTTGAAGTAGGTGATCTCGTCTTAAAATGGGACAAACCACACGAAGGAAAGGGTGAGCACGCAAAATTTCAAAACTTATGGCTTGGGCCATTTTTAATTGCTGAAAAGTTGGGTCCTAGTTCCTTTCGATTGAAGAATCTTGAAGGGCAGCTTGACACCTATCCGGTGAATGGCCAAGCCCTGAAAAGATACTTTGCATGATAACTACCCTTGTATATTATGTATATATATATTTTGTTTGTATTTTTGTTTTCTTTCTCTTTTGATTTTGATTTGAATTTATCAGTTTGTGTTTTTTGAAAAATACACATACCTGTACACTGAGCTATTCAGACAAAGACGATAGAAAATTCCTTTGCTGAAATAACTTCTGAAAAATTTGTACAAACATCAATGATATGTTGATGAAATTGATATCTATGTTGGAAAATTTTGTTCTTTAAAAGAAGTTGACTAATTTCAATCTCTGAGCAAAGTTTGTCATGATCATCTATTATCTTTTTACGCTGTGCCTTTTCCATAAAGGAATGATTCAGAAGATGTCTCCCTGTCTTAGGAAGTCATTTTTGTAAATAAAACATCTCTGGAGCTAAATAAAGGACAGTTCTAAAAAATTCCAATGAGGTCTAAAAAATACGTTAAAGATTTTCACCGTCACCCCGCTCAAATATACATTTATAAAAAATAAAAAAAAAATAAATAAAAAAAAAAATTATGAATAAGAGCCGTGGGAAGTGCTTGTAAACCCGCCGAGATACTGAACAGGTCTATTGGCAGCGGGTAAATGCATGCATGGCGCCAAGACAACTTCGCTGGGGTACTGAACAGGCCTGCTGGTAGCGAAGCAATGTCGGATATATGAAAATTTGTAAAAAAAAAGAAACCTCTTTAATGTCCTTTATTTTGATCCAGAACTTCTTGGCAGGATACAGATGTCAGAGTGGGTTAAATGGCAACCCTGTCGAGGCTATGGACACCTGTTGGTAGCAGTGGCTATGCCAACAGTATTTGAAATTTTATCTTTAATATCATGACTTCCTGATCTTAAGACTGTTATTAGTTTTCATCTTTTGAAACACTGCTGGAAAAACTGATTAATGATGATGTTTGTACGATTTTCTGCTTGTTATTTTTGAGTTGAAATTGTCTTTGTTGTCTTAATCTGAATTAGTACCTTTTGCAGAGATAACTGCTTCTACCAGTGTGTCGCCATTGTTGGCAGTCAATTCACCTTTTTTTTATGATCCTATAAGCTGCCTACACCTATGTTTTGCAAACATCAAGTTTTTGTCACAATTTTCAAATAAACGACATTTTCATTTCGTGCGACATTTACACACTTATTTTCGTTTTGTTTTCACGACTGTAACCGTGAAAACTGAAACTTTCAAAGTCACATTTCGATCACTATCTGAACTGTCATGATCTTTTTATCGATATGCCTACTACGCTTACCATTTGTTTATCATTATGTAGCTGGAAGAACTTTCGAACTATACTCATTGGACATTCTTATATTGATTATATGACTAGGTTTCGTCGAGTTTGCAATGCATTAATATTTGGATTTGCACTCTATATGACTTGCCTGATCATTGATTCTATGAAAGTGAATAGGGGTTATGATTAATTTTTTTTTATATATATGATATAATCCTTATGTTAATATTTTCATAACTTTTGGCTTGTTGACTATATGAATATTGTTTGGCACCTTGGATAAACGATTGATTATATGAATTGATACATTGGCGCATAGTTGATTTTGGTCTTGATTTATAAGTCGGGTGTTTAAACACTATGGCATAATGTTTGCGCGCATTGGTATACACATTTGATTTAATTAGTTGGGCACATGACTCGATGGTTGGACTACTATTATGGAGTGAACAGCTATGTAAATCGGTGGTTGTACTTGGATAATCAATATTTTGCATGGCAGACTCCACCACCTTCGCATGCTTGCATTTATGCCTTCCCCTTTTTCTCATTCATTTCTGTTAGCTCGGGTAGCTCTGCTCCTGTGTGTGTTGGTGAATCCAAACCCTTCCCTTACCATGTGTTCGGCTCCATGGAACCAGTCGTGCGAGTCGAGCCCAATGGAAACCAAGCCCTGTAAATGTTTGACAATGCCCACCAAGATTTGGAGGACAACGGATGGCTTACCTTCGTGAAACGATTTGAGGGTTTTAACCTTTGTGTAGCATGACAGTTTTCCATGACTTTCGATGGCTATCGAGCCAAGGTGGGAGACATACAGTTAGAGATCGATGAACAATTTATCAGCTCGGCTACGGGGTTACCTACCTGAGGACAACATTGGTTTAAGAATTGCAAGGTCGAGGAAGTGCCATGGACATTGTTGTTTCTATCACGCAAAGTCACCTCTTATGACAGAGGTATGCCCATATCTATTCTCAAACCACGATGGAAATACTTATTAATGCTAGTCAATCAGTTTGTGATCTGTGAAGTTCGATACGGACTTGTGTTCCTCTACCACCTGCGTCTGCTGATGATTTTTATAGGGTATCCTTTAAACATGCCTTTCTAATTTCATCGGAGCCTGTATAAAATGTCGAAACATTTTAAGAGGCATAAGGCTGACAACAACCTGTTCCACCATGGGCTTATTAAGCTCATCGTTGTTTATTATTTGGGTTTGCATGGTGATAGTTGGAGGGATTTCATCGCCCGTAATGGATTTGAGGACACCGACCTTGTACAGGTTGATAAACCTGTGGTAATTGAAACCAAGGCCGAACCGCCTATACCCTTACATCTCCTACTGCCTAAACCCTCGGCCGACCCTGGCGTTGACTTACCCGACACTGTAACTAAGAGTGCAAAGGCCATTAAAAATCCTATGAGAAAAAAGCCCAAGGAAAACCTTACTGCTAATGCCAAAGGGAAAAGGAATGCCCGGCTCATTTCAAGAATGGCCAGAAACAAACTAAAACCCTCTGCCGAGTCCAACCCTATCACCCTAAGTGAGGATTCTGATTCTAATATTGAGCATTTTCTGGCCAGCGAGTACCCCTACTCGCAGGGTTTATGTCTTGAGCCCCCTTATGATTTTGTGTTGAACCTTCCCCCCTGCCTAAAGAACAACCCTAACTACCCGAGTATTAAATTTCCTCGTGAAACCCTCGGTCATTTGGACAAACCCTCGCCTGCTCTTTCTAAACCCACACAGTCACCCTGTGACCAATACAATTCATGGTTAGAACGATATTACATTGATGTTCCTATACTCCAATCAAAGATTCAATCACTGGAAGATCAAATTCCAGTGCTAACCAATCAAAGAGCCAAGCTCCAAGCAGCAGATAAGAAGCAGAAGACAATGGGCTCGACCCTTTTCAAAAATGTTGAATCAGCCATAGCCATGGTCAACTCTAAACTGACTTGATCAAGTCGTCTCGTCGTTGTACAGGTATGAAGATTTTATATCATTTGTTTTTGTAAATAATGTAGGTTAATATAACCATTTGAATTCTGTTTCGAATAGCTCTGTTTACATATTGAACGGCTCTATTATAATGTGTGCATTCTATATATAGTTTTTCTTTGAATAAAAAAAGAAATTTTGATTCGATATACGATCTGATCATTCCCGGTATAGAAATCGATAGATTTTGATTGGATTTGAGTGATTTTCGTTTGGATTTGATTAATTGGTTTGCCTTATTAAGTTAACAAAATTGATAGTTTGTCTTCGACTGGATTGGTTTGTATCCGATTTGAAAAGGAATCTTTCATGCTCAGTTTGGGACACGATCATGTTTGGTTTTGATTTTGTTATGAATCATATGATGTGATTGGAAAACGATTTCAGAGATTTCGGTTGTTGCGAATTTTCAACATGCTGTGTCCTATGATTTTCTAAATTGGAAAAGCAACTCTGTTCAATTTTAATGTGGAATGAACTACTCTGTTATGCTCATTTAAGTCTGTACAGGAGCACCCAAATCATGGAATGGATTCGATTAGTAACAACTATGCTAAACCCCAGCCGATTGATTCATTTGATTGGATTACTGTTAGTTCTATTATTTGATGAATTGGATTCCGACTGTAATTGGTACTCTGTTCAAGTTACAAAACAAATTGGTCAAACCCGGTTATAATTCATTATCCAATGAATGGTTTCAATCGAAGTCAATTGACCTTGTTTTCCCAATTTGCACTAACTAATTACGAATTCTATTGCCAATCATTCGAGCCTGTTATGATTTTATTTGAATTAATTTTCACACTAGTTTGAATTGATCTATTCGTGTCATGAATCGTTTTCTATACCAACACAGTCACAACGATTGGAAAATGATCTTTTCGAATTCATATTTCTCATTGACAAGGCAGCGTAATAGTTGCTTGCCATTTGTTTTGATTATAATCAATTTCACAACTGTTGGATTCGATTGGTTTTGAAACGAATTGAGTGACTATGTTATTTTTACCAAGTCTGGTTACGATTCGTTTGGATAAAATGATTTTGGTCTAGGTCAATCAGTTTGCAAAAACAAATGATTAGATATCTCGTATAGCTTGTTATGTTTTTGTTTGTGGACAGTTACGTGCCAGTATTGGTTTCATCTGTTTATGGTATAAATCATTTGCTATGTCGTTACAGCCATAACGAATTGTAAACGATCTTGTTCGATTTGATCATATTCCCTGTTGGTAAAACAGCATAACAAACACATAAAATTTGTTTTGGTATTGATTGCATTGGATATCAAACGGTTACTCAACTGTTTGATTATGATTCTTTCAGACCCGATTCTGTGGTGATTAAACGAACAGGGTATACCTATCTCTGTTGAATGATTTTATGATTCGGTTTTGATTTCAAATGGTATATCAAGCTCCAATTGAATAAATAATTTTTGAATGGCTATTGGATGATAATTGAATTTAATCTCCTTAAAAGATTTTCAATTAATTTCAATTCTGATTCTGTATCTTATTTTAGACTAGCTACAGAATCAGATGACTATGTAGCTAGTCTACAGAATTAAATTTTCTATCATTTATTAATAAAAGATCCTTCTAATTTGTTCATTTTTGGTCCTTTTTAGGGGAATTCGAATTTCATGGGATTTGATGGACAGTCTAGAGGATATTTGAATATTTTAGTTTTATTTTAATTTCCTAGTTAGGACAACTTTGGGATATCTTCCCAGATTTATGTAAACAGTTTTATAACTTCCATAGGGAGGTTTTACCCTGTGGAAAACCTTTAAATACTTATTATTTTTGTAATAAGGATCATCCTCGCTTGTGGGAGAACCAGGATTATGGATATCTAATACAGACTGAGACAAAAGTTGATGTTTTGCTACATCTTTCGCTTTTCATAATATCAGTCTTTTGTTTCATGTTCATGTTATCAATTTGCATTTGATTAATGACTACTTTAGCTATCTTGGTCTCTTGCAAAGTGATATGATTTAATTAATTTGATCCATATCTGAGTTCTTCCAGTATTTAAAAACACGGCAATTACTTGATTCAATTTGTGAATGATAGATTTCTCTTCTTCATCAATTGAATTATTAAGTATAATTTTTTGCATAACAGGTTTACCTAATTGCAGAGATTTATAAATCATATAATTGTTATGATTTTTATTTCTTGTTTGTCCTGTAAACAAACTTAAAGAGCATCACAACTATCGTTTACGAGAAGCTTCTGGATTATTTGGTGCGAGTTTCCTTCCTCTGATCTACTAGCACAGTCATCACACACAGGGGAAATCTGGAGCATTTATCCAGGTGAGTTTGCAATTATTTTCGTTGATTTCATTAGATATATTTGTAGTTTGGATTACTCATTTAGTTTAGTTATTTTTCCTGTTTTATTTCTGCTCATAAAATTATAAAAGAAATAAAAATATCTTTTGCTGTCTTAGGGCAGAATATTAATGAGTTTTGCAGGTTTTATTTAAATCTATAAATTGCCAATATTGTATATTTTGTGAATAAGTTATATTGCAATTAGTAGTTAGATAGTTAGTTAGAGTTAGTATAATAGTAATTAGTAGATTATATATAGAATAGTTAGAGTAGTTTAGTTTATTTTAGTTTTAGTTTAGTTTGTTTAGTAGTTAGTTTTAATTAGATTAGTTTATTAGTTAGTTTTATTTATTAGTTAGTTTAGTTTGTTTTATATAGTTTTAGTTAGATTAGTTAGTTTAGATTAGTTTTCTTTTGTTCTTTTAGGACCTTAGATCGGCTAACGGAGCCGCTAAACCCATCAGGGTGGTTCATTCCAAACAACTTGGGTTATTAGACAACCCCGGACTGGTTCCACTCTCTCAGTTGACGGATGGTCGATTTCACCCGTCAACATAAGTCTATTTTCATTTTCTCAATTTCTTGAATATCTTTTAGTCTAGCTTGTTCTAGACCCTTTTGTATTCCCCAACTGATATTTCTCTCAGTTTCTTTCAATTTGTCTTGTAGCTGAGTTATTGTTTGGTATTTTTGTTCGAGCACGGTTGTTAAACTGCCAACAGAATATATATTTGTTGATGTTATAGCACCCATCGTACCTTCTAACTCTGTAGAAAATTCTCCATCTTTAAGCTTCTTTCCATCTATAATGACCATATGTTTTTTAACCATCCTCTCTCCTCTCGGATGAATTTCCTGTTTCAACATTGTTCTTCTCTTGTTACTGAAAAGATAATCTGATGGAGGGATCTCATCCCTTGAAATTGGCTCTAGATCCCTGACATACAAAGATCCTTCGTGGGGGGTTCCATAAGTTGACTGCAATGGGGTTAAGGAAGTGATGGGACTTTCAAGCTCTGTTGATGTTGTTCCTCCTGTCCTTTTTGGAACATCCTTAGGGATTTCTGGGGGTGTTTCCATCTCTTTTCCCTTCCTTGTCTCTGATTCTTTTGTTTGGGAACCCTCTATGTCTTGGGAAGGTATCTCAGTATCCTTCATATTGCCTTTGGGATTTTCTTTGTCCTGTGTATTTTTTTCAAACCCCGGGGGAGGCCATTCCTACTCTGGAGGTGTGGTCGAAACTTCACCCTATAAACTCTTGGGTAGGCAACTTCACCTATGGCCCTGGAATGACGTGAATATAGTTTGTGAGGCAGGTGGCATGGCCTGTACTCTGTTTAGTACTTCTTCATAGGATTTAACATCCTTGAATACATCATCATAGATAATTGTTTCATGTTCATAGGCCTTTAGATTACAATGTATAAAATGCCTGCTTATTATTTGGTAGGGGTCATACTTTCTGTGCTCAATATCTACTAATTTCACTTCTTCTAATGATTTAGCCTCTACCTTAGAATGACCTAGATTTAATAAAGAAAATTTCCCAATATGTACATGGAAAGTTGGCCATGACTTATTTTGAGTTTCTTTTAGTTCTAATCCAATGCCACCCTTTACTATCTGATGGGCTACCTCCCTGCACACCAATCTATCTGGTAGGAATTTAGGGAGTGCATGAGGGGGAATGGAACAACCATAAACCCTAATGTAGGAAAAATTCTCCTCAATAAACTATTCAACAATTGCTTTAAGATTTTCTATGACTGCATTAGAAATGCAAGGGGGTTCACATCCAAAAAATATTTTATGCATCGGAATTATAATAAAATGACAAACCTCATAAAATGAATCCTTAGCATTGTCTTCCCAAAGGGCTGAGTGATATTTATGAATGGGTTCTGGACAAGAAATGTTCCAACTCCAATTCATTAATGGAAAAGGAGTCACATAACAGATTGCATCCATAATGTATGCTGACATGTAAAAGGTTGCTGGTTGTCCCTTTGATTTTTCTTCTTTGTAGTTTGAGATTTCATGTGTTAGGTTATCTGACAAAATCTTATGCCAGTTAAAAGCATTCCCTTCTGAAGCTTCTTCTAAAAAGGGCACCCAATCTGCATGAAAATGGTAGGGATTTTTTCTCTCGAAAAGTCTACATAGCATAATATCTACATATACCATGTATTCATTCAAGGATTCTTTAGCGTAAATCCCATGGGCATCAGATATAAACTTTGTTGGACACCTCACCCATTCTCTAATAATATCAGGATATGTCCGGTCTGCCTCAATGCATTATTTCCTCTAAAACTATGCTAAAAATTCGACATTAAAAGTATGTTTAGGATTTGGCAAAAGTTTATACATTACTTGTATGTGTTCTGGCCTGAATGAGCCGACGATAACTCCTTGATCATTTAAGATTATCCTCGTCAAGATATCGACCTTTTCCAAGGCCCAATTGATCATATCATTGTATGCCATGAGCCGCGGGCACACAATGATCTTATGAAGCTTTGACTCAGCTATGTCCCGACAATGATTCTCAGAATCAGGATGAGCATTCTGGAGTTCATATTCCAGAAATTCAGAGATTTGAGTCTAAGATTTAATGGATTCTATAGCATGTGGTGTGGTGTCGGAGATGATATCTCCTTCCTTTGTATCTTTTCTCTTCTTCGGTTCCTTTTCGGTGCCATGACTTTACGTTAAATTGAAAACCTGTTACAAAAAATGAATGAACGAGCTCAGCTAAGTGTTTCTTGCACTTGATGAAATAAAAACACAGACATTAAAATGCTCACTTTGAATACTTTTAAAAGTGACGGAATTGACACAGCTATCAAGAATTCAAGGCATTTAATGCAGAGGATATATTTATGAGACACACATTTAATGTCAGTATTTAGGCGCCTTCGGATTTTTAAAGAAAAAACAGGACACTTTACTTAATCAGAAAGAGAAACATGAATGAAAAATTAGAAAGAATGATTATCATTAATCCTATTTTGGAAAAAGGTTAATTAGTGCTAATCATAGATTAAGACTGAAAACTTTGTTTTTCGGGAGTTCGGAAATCATGATGTCAAAAAGTATGTTATCGATGAAATCCAATCTTCGAAATTGCGAAATCGCGACATGTTAATTAAGACATAAAATGTTTTAGTGAAGTAATTAATTGAGATTAAATGTTTTCTGGATTCTGGGGATCATAATGTCGAGAAGTATGTCATCGATGAAATCCGATCTCCAAAATCGCGAAATCGCGACGGGTTTTTTTAAAGACAGGACTTAAACTCATCTTAATTAACTAACTAATCACGATTAAGGCCAAAATAGAATTAGTTTGATTTAATACGAACTATCATCGGGGTTTTGTGATTTGGGATTTCAGGAATCATGATGACAGGAGATGTGTTATCACTGCACCGCAAATTCCGAAATTACAACATGATTATCTTAACCCTTAACCTTTCACATTAGAGAATTAATTAATCCTTGTTTTAACTAAGACTTCAACGTTTTGGGAAATCGGGGATCAAGATTTCGCAATTCGATTTGTATCAAAAAATATGTTTTCAGCAAACCCCGAATCCCGAAAATTCTTCAAGCTTAACCTCAAATCCGTTAGTTTTAAAACTTATCATGATTAAAATGATTTCATAGAAAAGGCGTCGAGATTTCTTATAATTCTTTTAAGCCTCTTTGCCTTTTATTATCCAAATAATTAAATTCTTTGAGAAAAGGGTGCCGTGTGTTTGGGATTGATAACAAAACTCATGTTTTGTGAAAAACTGAAACCCGAAAAAAGAAAATTTAGGCCTTAAGGATAAAAAATTTAAGATTTTTTTCAACATTGTCAACAATCCCAACTGTTTGACGACCTCTGCTAAGATGAGGTTCTTCTTGCTTTTTATATCAACAATAAAATTCAATGGGGTCCCCTTCACCCACATTTGTGAATGAAAAAGGTTATCCCTTTCTTTAGGATCTGTTGGTTCTTTTGGTTGAATTGTTATGGTCATGGCAATAGCAGTGGGGTCTCTGTCAATGATCAGTCCTTTACCAATATTTTCATAATCAAATTTTGAATCATGATTCGGCTCCTTGTCTTTGATCTCGTCCACCATTGACTATTTTGAGCGACATTCATTGGTGTTGTGCCAAGGTATTTTTTGGAAATCACACCATTTTCCACCATGCTTGTTTGTCTTCCCGTGACCCTTCATTTCATATGGCTTGGACTAGTTTTCGGGAGACTATTTGTTAGGGCCATATTTTTCATACTTTCATTGTTGCAAATTTGTAGACTTAAACTCCCATTTGTTCTCGTGCTTAAATTTATTCTTGTTTTTAATAGCATATCGATAAGTATCACCAAGTGATGAGATGTGCATAAAATCCATTTCAGTTTGGATGTATCTGTGTAGAGCCCCATGGTATTTCAGAACCAAATGTCGTTCGGAGTCTTTGATACCCAGCTTGGTGTGCAAGTTATGGAAGGTATTGGTGAACTCTAGAACTTATTGGCCCCTCTCTTTCCATAGTGTGGTCCATCTCATGTATTGGTCCTCATAGTTTCCAACAGGGTAATACTATTCCTTTATCGCGTCCACAAAAAAATTGCAAGTGGGCTTGGCCCCATATATTCCAGACTCCTCTGTGGAAGTTTTCTACCAGTAAGTTTCCCACCAATTGTTGACATGAGGGAGAGATTTAAGGAGTGAGAAGGTGATCGTTTCTCTATCGGAAAAATAGCGAACAGAGAAATACCCTTCTATCATATTTAACCATTTGTCTAGGGATTCTGCATCTATCTGTCCTTCAAATATAGGAATATCAAAATTAACTTGTACATTGACAGGAAAGGTTATTCCAAACTGGTTGCTTGATGAATATGTGTCTATTTCCATCAGAGGGCGTTGAAGGATGTGGGAAAAATTTTCCATCATTTCATCCCTTTGTCGCGTGAGATCTTTCTCAAGCAACAGACTGATAGGATCGTTTTCTTCATCATTTTTATTTCTTCCTCCATTGAGGGTTTCTTGGGTGTGCAAGAGATATTTTCCTCAAGAGAGAAAAGATCGAGACCCAACTTGATATACTTGGACCTCGTCGGGGACATGCACTAAAAAAAATGATCAAGAGCAACCTGCTCTGATACCACTGGTCCAGATTTGTTTTTGGCATGAAATGAGAGCAGAGATATAATAAATAAATGCACAGAGATATTGAAGATATCCTATAATATAATAGAAATATATCAGAGATGAAACCATAAACACAGATATATAGTAATACACTTATTCTATTAATTAAAAAAATGTATAGAGAATATAAAAATACAGAGCGAAAGACTCACTAGAATGGCGGCATCTTATCTCTAATAAGAGATGTGACTCTTACTCGCATTCACAAGAAGATGATTACAATGGGCCTCTGAAGGCCTTTTTATAATAAATAGGAATTCCAAAAAGCCTAGACATCCAAAAAACTAACCCTAGGATATGAAGCGCCGAAAGTTATGTGGGCCTCGTTTGGGTATGTTAGTACATCAACTTCCTGAGGTTGTAACTTTTGCATACTATCTCCATTTTAGGCGTATGATAGCCCATTAGAAAGGTATCATAGAGGAAATTTATTTTTCAGGATCAATCATTCATTAGGCTATCATTGAGAAGCTCGATCTAGAAAAACCTTCATTTAGGCCCTCAAAATGGCCCCAGAAGTTAAAAACTGCTAAAAATAGTAAATTGCCAAAATGGCCAAAAAACTGTTTTTTAGGAAGTTGGAAAAGGTGGTTGGCCACCGATATCGACCTGGATCAATCCTCCCTCCTTAGGAAGCAATGTTATCCATTTCATGAAGTGCCCGGGAGAGAGGAAAAAGTGTTTGTTGAATCTAAATCTTGGTGAGTTGCTTGCCTTACTAGAGACGTCTTGTTGCTCAGTTTGTGGAAGGCTATCACGAGCATGTGACTGGAAGGGTTGGAACTTTTTAACCAATCTAGATATATGAGATTATTTTGTGTATAAGGAATATTTACACTTTCCTACAATTTTTTCTACCCACTTCTGTTGGATAGAAGGTGCTTGGGTCGAGGCTGTAGTGGTTGCAATATCTTTTTGTTCACCTTTTGAACAGATTATGAAGAAGTTGAATTTTGTAATATGAGATACTACCTTGTGACACTTTTTAGGTGGAACATATGTGGTTGGACCAAGAGAACATCACAAATATCCAATGGAGAAACATCACATAATACCTCATCCTTCAATGGTTGGATGTCATATGCCAAATGACACTACCGCCTGATACGAAGATCTCATCCTTGGTAAAGCCACCCGATGTTGTATGGTTGTGGGTGTGGTGTTGTCAACAATCCCACCTATTTGACGACCTTTGTTGAGATGAGGTTCTTCTAGCTTCCACTATCAACAATAAAATGCAATGGGGTCCCCTTCACCCACATTTGTGAATGAAAAAGGCGCTCCCCCTCTTCAGGATATGTTGGTTCTTCTGGTTGAATTAATGTGGTCCCAACAATAGCAGTGGGGTCTGCATCAATGATCTATCCTTTACCAATATTTTCAGAATCAGATTCTGAATCAGGGTTCGGCTCCTTCTCTTTGATCTCGGCCACTACTGACTATTTTGAGTGACATTGATTGGTGTTGTGCCAAGGGATTTTGTGGAAATTGCACCATTTTCTGGTGTCCTTCTTTATCTTCCCCTGACCCTTCTTTTCCTGTGGCATCGACTAGTTTTTAGGAGACTATTTGTTAGGGCCATCTTTGTCATATTCTGGTTGTTGCGGGTTTGCAAACCCAAACTCCCATTTTTTCTAGTGCTTAAATTTTTGTTCGATTTTAATAGAATATCAATAAGCAGTACCGAGTGATGAGATATCTAGAAAATCCATTTCAATTTGGATGTATCTATGTAGAGCCCCATGGTATTTCATAACCAAATTTCGTTCAGAGTCTTTAATACCCAACTTGGTGCACAAGGTATGGAAGGTATTGGTGAACTCCATAACTTCTTGGCCCCTCTCTTTCCAAAGTGTGGTCGATCCCATGTATTAGTTCTTATAATTTCCAACAGGGTAATATTGTTCCTTTACCGCGTCCACAAAAAAATCCCAAGTGGGCTTGGCCCCATATATTCCAGACTCCTCTGTGAAAGTTTTCTACCAGTAAGTTTCCCACTAATTGTTGACATGAGGGAGATATTTAAGGAATGCGAAGGTGATCGTTTCTCTGTCGGAAAAATTGTGAACAGAGAAATACCCTTCTAGCAGATTTAACCATTTGTCTAGGGCTTCTGCATCTATCTGTCCTTCAAATACATGAATATCAAAATTAACTTATACCTTGAAAGGTGAGGTTCTTACAAAGTGGTTTCTTGATGAATATGCACCTTTTTCTATCAGAGGGCGTTGAAGGATGTGGGAATAATTCTCCATCATTTCGTCCCTTTGTCGCATGAGAGATTTCTTAAGCAACAGATTGATACAATCGTTCTCTTCATCACTTTTCTTTTCTTCTGCCATTGAGGGTTTCTTGGGTGTGTGAGAGATATTTTCCTTAAGAGAGACAAGATCGAGACCCAAATTTTTATACTTGCACCTTGTCAAGGACATGCATTGAAAAAAATGATCAAGAGCAGCCTGCTCTGATACCACTGGTCTGGATGTATTTTCGGCACGAAATGAGAGCGAAGATATAATAAATAAATGCATAGAGATATTGAAGATATCCAATAATCTAAAAGAAATATATCAGAGATGAAACCATAAACACAGATATACAGTAATACACTTATTCCATTAATTAAAATAATGTATAGAGACTGTAAAAATACAAAGCAAAAGACTTGCTAGAATGGTGGCATCTTATCTTTGATAAGGGATGTGATGGCTACTCACATTCACAAGAATATGATTACAATGGGGCTCTAAAGGATTTTTTACAATAAACAGGAATTCCAAACACCCTAGACATCAAAAAACCTAACCCTAGGAGATGAAGCGCCAAAAGTTATGTGGGCCCTGTTTGGGTAAGTTAGTACATCAACTTCACAGGGTCATAATTTTTGCATACGATCTCCATTTTAGGTGTATGATAGCCCATTGGAAAGGTATCATTGAGGAGATTTATTTTTCAGGATAACTCCTTCCTTAAGCTATCATTGAGAAGCTCGATCCCGAAAAACCTTCATTTAGGCCCTCAAAATGGCCCCAAAAGTTAAAAACTGCTAAAAATAGTAAATTGCCAAAATTGCCAGAAAACAGTTTTCAGCGAGTTGAAAAAGGTGGGTGGCCACCAATATCGACCTGGATCAATACTCCCTCCTTAGGAAGAAATGATGTCCATTTCATTGAGTTCCCAGGGGAGAGGAAAAATCATTTTCTGAATTTGAATCTTGGTGAGTTGCTTGCCTTACTGGAGATGTCGTGCTGCTCAGTTTATGGAAGGCTATCACGAGCATGTGACTAGAAGGGTTGGACCT
Source organism: Picea engelmannii (assembly GCA_009831015.1). Lineage (NCBI taxonomy): Eukaryota > Viridiplantae > Streptophyta > Pinopsida > Pinales > Pinaceae > Picea > Picea engelmannii. Next base: position 934,452 of record ML778830.1, on the reverse strand, counting down.
TTTTAAACAATTTGGATACATGATATTATTTTGTGCATAAGGAATATTTACACTTTGATACAATTTTTTTGACCTTCTTCTATTGGATAGAACGAGATTGGACCGAGGCTATAGTGGTTGCAGTATCCTTTTGTTCACCTTTTGAATAGATTGTGAAGAAGCTGAATTTTGTAGTATGAGATACTACCTTGCGACACTCTTTAGGTGGTAGAGTAGTCGAAAATACCTCTGGTATTCTATAGAGATGACCCCCAGAGAAGAAATGACACTATGGAGTCAAGACTGATATATATTATGGCACTTCCACATCTGTGGTTGGCTCAATAGAACATCACAGATATCTGGTGGATAAACATCACATATTACCTCATCCTTGAAGGGTTAGATGTCGTATGCCAAACGACACTAGTGGCTGACACGATGATCTCATCCTTGGCGAAGCCACCCGATGTTGTATGGCTATGGCTATGGTGTTGTCGACAATCCCAGCTATTTGACGACCTCTGTTGAGATGAGGTTCTTCTGGCTTCCACTATCAACAATAAAATGTAGCGGGGTCCCCTTAACCCACATTTTTGAAAGAAAAAGGAGCTCCCCCTCTTTAGGATATGTTGGTTCTTCTGCTTGAATTGATGTGGTCCCGACAATAGCAGTGGGGTCTGCATCAATGATCTGTCCTTTAACAGTATTTTCATAATCAGATTCTAAATCAGGGTTCGGCTCCTTGTCTTTGATCTTGGCCACTTCTAATTGTTTTGAACGACATTGATTGGTGTTGTGCTAAGGGCTTTTGTGGAGATCGCACCATTTTCTGGTGTCCTTCTTTGTCTTCCTGTGACCCTTATTTTCCTGTGGCTTAGACTGTTTTTCGGGAGACTATTTGTTAGGGCTATATTTGTCATACTTTGTTTGTTGCGGATTTGCATACCTGAAATCCCATTTGTTTTGGTGCTTAAATTTCTTCTTGATTTGAACAACATATCGATAAGCAGCACTGAGTGATGAGATGTCAAAAAAATCCATTTCAGTTTGGATGTATCTATGTAGAGCCTCATGGTATTTCAGAACCAAATGTTGCTCGGAGTCTTTGATACCCAGCTTGGTGTGCAAGGTATGGATGGTATTGGTGAAATTCAAAATTTCTTGTCCCATCTCTTTCCACAGTGTGGTCCATCTCATGTATTGGTCCTCATAGTTTCCAATAGGGTAATACTGTTCCTTTACTGTGTCCACAAAAAAATCCCAAGTGGGCTCGTCCCCATATATTTCAGACTTCTCTGTGGAAATTTTCTCCCAATAAGTTTCCCAGCAATGTTTGACATGAGGGAGAACTTTAAGGAGTGCGAAGGTGATCATTTCTCTGTCAGAAAAATTGTGAACAGAGAAATACCCTTCTAGCAGATTTAATTAATTGTCTAGGGCTTCTACATCTATCTATCCTTCAAATACAAGAATATCAAAATTAACGTGTACCTTGAAAGGCGAGGTGCTTCCAAAGTCGCCACTTGATGAAGATATGTTTGTTTCTATCAACAGGCATTAAAGGATGTGGGAAAAATTCTCCATCATTTCGTCCCTCTGTTGCTTGAGAGCTTGCTCAAGCAGCAGAATGATAGGATCGTTTTCTCCGTCATTTTTCTTTTCTTCTGCCATTAAGGGTTTCTTGGGTGTGCGAGAGCGATTTTCTTCAAGAGAGACAAACTAGAGACCCAAGTTGCTATAATCGAACCTCGTTGGGGACATGCACTGAAATAAATGATCAAGAGCAGCCTACTCTGATACCATTGATTCAGATTTATTTTCGGTATGAAATGAGAGCGGAGATATAATAAAGAAATGCACAGAGATATCACAAATATCCAATAATATAACATAAATGTATTAGAGATGAAACCATAAAAACATATATACAATAATACATGATTTCTATTAATGAAATAAATTTATAGAGACTATAAAAATATAGAGCGAAAGACTCGCGAGAATGGTGGCAGCTTATCTCTCAGAAGAGATGTGACAGCTACTCGCATTCGCAGGAAGATGCTTATAATGAGGCTCTGAATTTTTTTTTACAATAAACAGGAATGCAAAAAACAATAGACATCCAAAAACCTAACTCTAGGATATGAAGCGCCAAAAGTCATGTGGGCCCCGTTTGGGTAAGTTAGTACATCAACTTCCTAGGCTCGTAACTTTTGCATACGATCTCCATTTTAGGTGTGTGATAGCCCATTGGAAAGGTATCATTGAGGAGATTAATTTTGGGGGATAAATCATGACTTTATATATAATTGGCAATATTGTTCCCGAAAAACCTACATTTAGGCCCTCAAAATGGCCTCAAAAGTTAAAAACTTCTAAAAATAGTAAATTGCCAAAATTGCTAGAAAAATATTTTGAGCCACTTGGAAAAGGTGGGTGGACACTAATATCCAACTGGATCAATTCTCCCTCCTTAGGAAGAAATGGTCTCCATTGCGTTGAGTGCCCGAGGGACAGGAAAAAGTGTTTGTTGAATCTGAATCTTGGTGAGCTACTTGCCCTGCTAGAGACGTCGCACTACTTGATTTGTGGAAGGCTATCATGAGTATGTGGTTGGAAGGGTTGGACCTTTTTAACCATTATAGATACATGAGATTATTTTGTGCAGAACGAATATTTACACTCTACTACAATTTTTTCGACCTTCTTCTGTTGGATAGAAGGTGCTTGGGCCGAGGCTGTAGTGGTTGCAGTATACTTTTGCTCACCTTTTGAACAGATTGTGAAGAAACTAAATTTTTTAGTATTCTGTAGAGATGACCGCCCAAAGAAACAATGACACTGCAGAGTTGAGACTCATAAACAACATGGTGCTTCCATGTATATGGTTTGCCCAAGAGAACATCACAGACATGCGTTGGGGCAACATCACATAATACCTCATCCTTGAATGGCTGGTTGTCGTATGACAATCGACACTGCTGGATGAAACAAAGTTCTCATCCTTGGCAAAGCCACCCGATGTTGTATGGATGTGGGTGTGGTGTTGTCGACAATCCAAACTATTTGAAAACCTCTGCTGAGATGAGGTTCTTTTGGCTTCCTTTATAAACAAGAAAATGCAACGGGGTCCCCTTCACCCACATTTGCGAATGAAAAATGTGCTCCCCCTCTTCAGGATCTCTTGGTTCTTCTGGTTGAATTGTTGTGGTCACAACAATAGTAGTGGATTCTGCGTCAATTATCTGTCCTTTTCCATTATTTTCATAATCAGATTCTGAATTGGGGTCTAGCTCCTTTTATTTGATCTCGGCCACCAATGACTGTTTTGAGTGACATTCATTGGTGTTGTGACAAGGGATTTTGTGGAAATCGCACCATTTACCAATGTCCTTCTTTTTCTTCCCTTGAACCTTCTTTTCCTGTGGCTTGGACTGGTTTTCGAGAGACTATTTATCAGGGTCATCTTTGTCATATTTTGGTTGTTGTGGATTTGCAGACTCGAACTCTCGTTTGCTCTACTACTTAAATTTCTGCTCAATTTTAACACCATATTGATAAGCAACACTGAGTGATGAGATGTCCAAAAAATCTATTTCAGTTTAGATCTATCTGTGTACAGCCCCATGGTATTTTAGAACCAAATGTCATTTGGAGTCTTTGATACCCATCTTGGTGCATAAGGTATGGAAGGTATTGGTGAACTGCGAAATTTCTTGTCCCCTCTCTTGGTGCAGTGTGGTCCATCTCATGTATTGGTCATCATAGTTTCCAACAGGCTAATAATGTTCCTTTATCGCGTCCACAAAAAAATCCCAAGTGGGCTCCGCCCCATATATTCAAGACTCCTCTGTTTCCCACCAATGTTGGACATGATGGAGAGATTTAAGGAGTGCGAAGGTGATATTTTCTCTGTCAGAAAAATTGTGAATAGAGAAATACCCTTCTAGCCGATTTAACCATTTATCTAGGGTTTCTACATCTATCTGTCTTTCAAATACAAGAATATCAAAATTAACTTGTACCTTAAAAGATGAGGTGGTTCCAAATTGGTCTCTTGATGAATATTCCCCTGTTGCTATCGACGGGTGTTTAAGGATGTGGAAAAGATTCTCCATCATTTTGTCCCTCTTTCACATGAGAGCCTTCTCAAGCAATAGACTGATAGGATCTCCTACCCCTCCGTTTTTATTTTCTTCTGCCATTGAGGGTTTCTTGGGTGTGAGAGAGAGATTTTCCTCAAGATATACAAGCTCAAGACCCAACCTTCTATAGTTGTACCTCATTGGGCACATGCACTTAAAAAACCGATCAAGAGCAGCCTACTCTGATACAACTGATTCAGATTTATTTTTGGCACGAAATGAGAGCAGAGATATAATAAAGAAATGCACAGAGATATCGCAGATATACAATAATATAATAGAATTGTATCAGATATGAAATGAAAAACACAGATATAAAGTAATACATGATTTCTATTAATGAAAGAAATATACATAGACTATAAGAATACAGAGTGAAAGACTCGCTACAATTGTGACAGCTTATCTCTGAGAAGAGATGTGATGGCTACTCGCATTCGCAAGAAGATGATTACAATGAGGCTCTGAAGGCCTTTTTACAATAAAACGGAATGCCAAAAACTCTATACATCCAAAAAACTAACCCTAGGCGATGAAGCGCCAAAAATAATGTGGGCCCCGTTTGGGTAAGTCAGTACATCAACTTCCTGGGGTCATAACATTTTGCATACGATCTTTGTTTTCGGTGTATGATAGCCTGTTGGAAGGGTACCATCGAGGATATTTATTTTGGGGGCTCAATCATGCCTTAGTCAATCATTGAGAAGCTCGATCCTGGAAAATCTTCATTTAGGCCCTCAAAATGGCCCCGGAAGTTAAAAATTGCTAAATATAGTAAATTGCCAAAATTGCAAGAAAACTATTTTGTGCTAGTTGAAAAAGGTGGGTGGCCATAAGTATCCATCTGGATCAATCCTCCCTCCTTAGGAAGAAATGGTATACATTGCATTGAGTGTCAGGGGGGGAGGAAAAATCACTTGCTAAATTTGAATCTTGGTGAGTTGCTTGCACATATATGGTTGGCCCAAGAGAGCATCACAAACAACTGGTGGGGAAACATCACATAATACCTAATCCTTGAAGGGATGGATGTCGTATGATAATTGACATTGTTGGCTAACACGAAAATATCATCATTGGCAAAGCCACCCGATGTTGTATGGATGTAGGTGTGGTGTTGTCAATAATCCCAACTGTTTGACAACCTCTACAAAGATCAGATTCTTATGGCTTCCAGTATCAACAATAAAATGGAGTGTGGTACCCTTCACCCACATTTGTGAATGAAAAATATGCTCCCCATATTCATGATATGTTGGTTCTTCTGGTTGAATTGTTGTAGTCACAAAAATAGCAGTGGTGTCTATGTCAATGATCTGTACTTTACCACTGTTTTCATAATCAGATTCAGAATCAGGGTTTGTCTCCTATACTTTGATCTCAGCCACCAATGACTATTTTGAGTGACATTCATTGGTGTTTTTCCAAGGGATTTTGTTGAAATCGCACCATTTTCAGGTTTCCTTCTTTGTCTTCCTGTGACCCTTCTTTTCATGTGGCTTGGATTGGTTTTTGGGAGAATGTTTGTTAGGGTTGTCTTTGTCATACTTTGGTTGTTGCAGATTTTCAAAAAGGAACTCCCGTTTGTTCTGGTGGTTAAATTTCTACTCAATTTTAACAACATATCGATAAGCAACACCGAGTGATGAGATATCCAGAAAATCCATTTCAGTTTGGATGTATCTGTGTAGAGCCCCATGGTATTTCAAAACCAAATGTCGTTCGAAGTCTTTGATAGCCAGCTTAGTGTGCATTGTATGGAATGTATTTGTGAACTCTAAAACTTCTTGGCCCCTCTCTTGCCGCAGTGTGGTCCATCTCATGTATTGTTCCTCATAGTTGCCAACAGAGTAATATTGTTCCTTTACCATGTCCACAAAAAATTCTCAAGTGGGCTCGACCCCATATATTTGAGACTCCTCTGTGGACATTTTCTCCCATTAAGTTTCCCACTAATGTTTGACATGAGGGAGATATTTAAGGAGTGCATAGGTGATCTTTTTTCTATCAGAAAAATTGTGAACAGAGAAATACCCTTCTAGCAGATTTAACCATTTGTCTAGGGCTTCAACATCTATCTGTCCTTCAAATATAGGAATATAAAAATTAACTTGTACCTTGAAAGGAAAGGTGCTTCCAAAGTGGTCACTTGATGAATATGAGCCTATTTCTATCAACAGATGTTGAAGGATGTGAAAAAATTTCTCCATCATTTCATCCCTCTGTCACGTGAGAGATTTCTCAAGCAACAGACTGATAGGATCGTCTACTCCATTGTTTTTATTTTCTTCCACCATTGAGGGTTTATTGGGTGTGAAAGAGTGATTATCCTCAAGAGATACAAGATCGAGACCCAACTTTCTATACTCAGACCTCGTCGGGGACATGCACTGAAAAAACGATCAAGAGCAGCCTGCTCTGATACAAATGATCCAGATTTATTTTCGGCACGAAATGAGAGCAGAGATATAATAAAGAAATTCAAAGAGATATCACAAATATCCATTAATATAACCGAAATGTATCAGACATGAAACTATAAACACAGATATACAATAATACACAATTTCTATTAATGAAATAAATGTACAGAGACTATAAAAGTACTGAGCGAAAGACTCATGAGAATGGTGACAGCTTATCTTTGAGAAGAGATGTGAAGGCTACTCGCATTCACAAGAATATGATTACAATGATGATCTGAAGTCCTTTTTACAATAAAAAAGAATGCCAAAATCCCTAGACATCCAAAAACCTAACCCTAGGAGATGAAGTGCCAAAAGTCATGTGGGCCCCATTTGGGTAAGTTAGTACATCAACTTCCCGAGGTCGTAACTTTTGCATACGATTTATGTTTTAGGCGTATGATAGCCCATTGGAAAGGTATCGTCGAGGAGATTCTATTTTTGGAATAAATAATTCCTTTGGTTATAATTTAGAATATATATCCAAAAAAACCTTCATTTAGGCCCTTAAAATGGCCTCAAAAGTTAAAAACTGCTAAAAATAGTAAATTGCTAAAATTGTCAGAAAACTATTTTGAGCTAGTTGGAAAAGGTGGGTGGCCACCGATATCAACCTTGATAAATCCTCCCTACTTAGGAATAAATGGTCTCCATTGCATTGAGTTATCGGGGGAGAGGAAAAATTGTTTGTTGAATCTGAATTTTGGTGAGTTGCTTGCCTTGTTGGAGACGTCGCACTGCTCGGTTTCTGGAAAGATATCATGAGCATGTGGATGGAAGGGTTGGACCTTTTTAACCAATCTGTATACATGAGATTTTTTTTTGTAGAATCAATCTTTACACTTTGCTACAATTTTCTCGACCTACTTCTGTTGGATAGAAGGTGCTTGGACCGAGGCTGTAGTGGTTCTAGTGTCCTTTTGTTCACCTTTTGAACAGATTGTGAAGAAGCTAAATTTTATTGTATGAAATACTACCTTGCGACACTTTTTAGGTGGAACATTAGTTGGAACTACCTCTGGTATTCTATAGAGATGACCCATTAGAGAAACAATGACACTACGAGGTCGAGACTCATAAACAACATGGTGCTTCCACATATATGGTTGGCCCAAGAGAACATCACAAACATCCATTGGGGAAACATCAAATAATACCTCATCCTTGAAGGGTTGGTTGTTGTATGAAAATTGACACTGCTAGCTGACATGAAGATGTCATCCTTGGTGAATCCACCTGATGTTGTATGGTTGTGGGTGTGGTGTTGTCGAAAATCCTAACTGCTTGATTACCTCTATTGAGATGAGGTTCTTCTGGCTTCCACTCTCAACAATAAAATGTGGTGAGGTCTCCTTCACCCACATCTGTGAATGAAAAAGGCGCTCCCCATCTTCATGATCTATTGGTTCTTCTGGTTGAATTGTTGCGGTCCTGACAATAGAAGTGGGGTCTGCGTCAATGATCTGTCCTTTATCAGTATTTTTAGAATCAACATCTGAATCAGGGTTCGACTCCTTGTCTTTCATCTTAGCCACTAATGACTATTCTGAGAGACATTCATTAGTGTTGTGTTGGGCAATTGTTTGGAAATCTCACCATTTTTTGGTGTCCATCTTTGTCTTCCCATGACTCTTCTTTTCTTGTGGTTTGGACTGATTTTTGGGAGATTGTTTGTTAGGGCCTTCCTTTTCATACTTTGGTTGTTGCAGATTTGCAGACCCAAACTCCCATTTTTTTTGGTTCCTAAATTTCTGCTCGATTTTAACAGCATATTCATAAACAACACCGAGTGATGAGATGTCCAAAAAATCAATTTCAGTTTCGATGTATTTATGTAGATCCACATGGTATTTCAAAACCAAATGTCATTCGATGTCTTTGATACCCAACTTGGTGTGAAAGATATGGAAGTTATTGGTGAACTCTGGAACTACTTGGCCCCTCTATTTCCGCAGTGTGGTCCATCTCATGTATCGGTCCTCATAGTTGCCAACAGGGTAATACTGTTCCTTTATCGCATCCAAAAAAAATCCCAAGTGGGCTCGGCCCCATATATTCTCGACTCCTCTGTGAAACTTTTCTCCCAGTAAGTTTCCCACCAATTTTTGACATGAGGAATAGCTTTAAGGAGTGCGAAGGTGATCGTTTCTCTGTCAGAAAAATTTTGAACAAAGAAATACCCTTCTAGAAGATTTAACCATTTGTCTAGGGCTTCTGCATCTATCTGTCCTTCAAATACAGGAATATCAAAATTAAATTGTACCTTGAAAGGTGAGGTGCTTCCAAGGTGGCTGCTTGATGAAGATGTGTATGTTTCTATCGGCAGGCATTGAAGGACGTGGGAAAAATTCTCCATCATTTCATCCCTCTATCGCGTGAGAGCTTGCTCAAGCAACAGACTGATAGGATCGTCTAATCCATAATTTTTATTTTCTTCCACCATTGATGGTTTATTGGGTGTGCAAGAGAAATTTTCCTCAAGAGAGACAATCTCGAGACCCAACTTGCTATACCCAGACCTCATTGGGGACATGGGATGAAAAAAATTATCAAGAGCAACCTACTTTGGTACCACTGATCCAAATTTATTTTCAGCACGCGATGAGAGTGGAGATATAATAAATAAATGCATAGATATATCACAGATATCCAATAATATAACATAAATGTATCAGAGATGAAACCATAAACATAGATATACAGTAATACACGATTTGTTTTAATGAAATAAATGTACAGTGACTGTAAAAATACAGAGCGAAAGACTCAGTGGAATGGTGGCAGCTTATCTCTGAGAAGAGATGTGACGGTTACTCTCATTCACAAGAAGATGATTACAATGACGCTCTGAAGGAATTTTTACAATAAAAATGAATTCCAAAAAACCTAAACATTCAAAAACCTAACCCTAGGAGATGAAGTGCCAAAAGTCATGTGGGCTCCGTTTGGGTAAGTTAGTACATCAACTTCCCGTGGTCGTAACTTTTGCATACGATCTCCATTTTAGGCGTATGATAGCCCGTTGGAAAGGTATTGTAGAGGATATTCATTTTGGGGGCTCAATCACACCTTTGACTATCATTTAGAAGCTATATCCTGAAAAACCTTCATTTAGTCCCTCAAAATGGCCCTGAAAATTAAAAAATGCTAAATATAGTAAATTGGCAAAATTGCCAGAAAACTGTTTTGAGCCAGTTGGAAAAGGTGGGTGGCCAAATGATTTCACCACCTAGGGTCATATCGAGAGAGAATATAGTGCTCTCTAGGAATTAGCTCGTAGTTCGGTAGTTCGGAAGTCAGGAAAGTCAGGGTTGGCTCACATCCAAATACCCAAAACGTGAAGTCCCCAAGTTCTTGGACCCAGGTCACAGCCAGTGATCACATGGAGAGAGAAAATAGAGAAAAGATATAGAATCGCTAAGCTCCACTTCAGATATCGGGAGTTAGGAGAATCGAGATGTTTGATACCAAGATTCTCAAAGTCATGAGTCACAAAGTGCCTGTTGGTTAAGCATATGGTCACTACCGATGGTCACGTGAAGGAAGGGTCTTAGAATCCAAAGAAGACAAAAACGGCTGATTGTAACTACCAGAGAATATGAAGAGTTGTGATTGCCAGAGAAGCCAAATAATCTCATGATAACGCCCTCTAATGATGAAGAGATTTATAATAACGACCAAAGAAGATGAAGAGTTTGAATGATGATCAGGCAGAGGAATCGAGGTGAGAAAGACATACAGAATAGAGAAGATAGTTTTATTTTTCGAGAGTTATGCATGTGGGTAGGAGGAGATGAAGAGTAGTACATGAAGTGGAGATCGGTGGCACAGTGAAGAGCATGAATATGCAACACAGATCATAAAAGGTAGAAGAGAAGTTGAACAACAGGGTGTTGTGCATAGGAGGAAAAATAGTTAATCATAGAAGCAGAAAGATGCAGAAGTGGAATAGAGTATAGAAGCTGAAGAAGGTAGAGAAGACATAGAGCTATAACAAACCATATCAGTCAGAGACAGAGCAAGTAAGTAAAGTTTTGTAAGATTCAATCAGTTTGGCAGGGTGGTGCTAGAAAGGATTGCAATACTCTAAATTCTAGTTCGTGCTAGAAGATATTCTGGGAGTAGGTGCTTCCATCTAGTGGGTGCTAGAGAAACCTGGGAGTTGGTGCTTTCATCTATTTGGTGCTAGAGAAATATGAGAGTTGTTTCTCTATGCAATTTGTAGCTTTCTATTAGAGGCTTTCACCTCATATTTGAGTTGGATCTCAAATACTATGATGTACATGAAATTTGGATCTTGATTGACATCCTAAGAAGAAGAGGTTTTCACCCTTATGGGTTTCCTCATGAAAATCAGTGTCTTTGTGTATTCTTTGTGATTGATCAAATATTTTATATCTATGCATGATAAGTTATCAGAAACACATTAAATAATAATCTAAAAGGAATAAAAAAATAATAGGAAAATTTTCAAGATTATATACATAATTGANCACCCCCCCCCCCTCTCAGTTATATTTCTAACACCTATGGTATTTCATGTTTATATCTAATATAAACATATCAATAGCCCATTTAATGATGGTTGTGGCTCATATGGAATGTTGGAACAAGGATTAAAATGATGTCTACAGAGAACAAACCTAAAATTTACTTACAAGGATTTGGTCTCCTACTGGTGTAATAAAAAAATTGGACCTCCAACTGTCACTCAATTTTAAAAAATGAGAAAATATGATAATCATGCATGAAGAGGATCCTAAGAAATCCTCAAATCAACATAGCACATGAGCATAAATGTCATCAAAATCATGCACCAATTGGGGCTAAATCAGTCATTGTCTTATCCACCAACAAAGATAGGATAGAACCAAAATCATCCAATTAATGCACTTTTCTTCTGAACTAACCACAGAATAAACCTCAAAAAGGCGCCACAAACAAGTGTGTAAATAATAAATACTTGCCACTTGCAAAATTGAGATGATTCATCCCTAACCTTTGTTAGACATAGGATGACCCTAGTATTTGTTCGGACATGACATCTCTAATGTATGCTTAGAGAGTTTATTCCTCCCTTTATGATTTAGATAAGCCAATATGAATCACTATATTTTCTTGTCTTATGCTGTACCATGTATCTCGAGTGCACAACTACAAGAATTTCATGTTTATGATGAAATTCCTTTATAAATATTGAATCAATTACTAGTTTGTTTCTCTTCAAACATTTGATGCCACACCCACTTATTCATGTTAAAGGTAATATCCTCATTCGGCCTCAACAAATTCCCAACAAAATCATG
>ML778830.1:877777-904348 GCA_009831015.1 Picea engelmannii | reverse complement strand
AGAGAGTTATGGCCATGAGAAGTTGGAGACCCCAGGTTTGGGTAATGGACCCAAGTTTGTTTGATGGGTAACAGTATGAGTTATGATATATTTTCAGATAATACTATTCTATATGGATAGTACATGTCATTCCATTTCTGTTGGTAGGTAGAAATTCACATAACTCCTCATGGTTTGAGAGTTATGGCCTTACAAAGTTGGAGGACCCTCATATGTCATCTAGAAGCCCCAAAAGGTCAAAGTAGTCAAAGTGGTTTAAGAGATTTTAAAAGGTAAATAATAAAATGAAGTGATGAGTGTATTATAATTCAATTGAATACAAAATAAATTATTTCAATAATAAATTTAATGGAGAAATTAGAAGTGGACCCCACCCTAAAATAAGGAAAGTGGGCCAAGTGACCTAGAAGATGTTTTTAAGGAAACTACTTGGAGAGTATAAATAAGAGGCAAGGCTCTCTCATTTGAATAAAACTTGAGAATATTGAATATCTATATTTTTCTAAGGTAACCAGGGATATCTAAACTGGAATTCTGAGTGAAGGTGAAGAAAAGAAGGCCGAAATGCAAGGAAGGATAAATTCTTTTGATGGTGCTTTCTAAGGTATGTTATTTACGAGTCATCTCACCATTTTATCTATAACTTTTTTTCTATAATGATTCAGACCATGAAATTGCTATGAACATGAGAAAACATATCCAAGTATCTATGGTAAAATATTCATCTTGTGGGTCGTTTTATTTTTGGAGTTACACTCTGTGGAAACTAGGGTTTGTGGTCAGTCCTGAAACTAGTCAAAATTAGGTGTTTCGGGTAAACACGTCATAAATTCTTCATAACAGATCCAAATTTAGTGAGACAAAATGTTTTGGTTATGGTACAATATGTAGTATTCTTTTTAATATTTTTATATCAATTCATCAAATATTTTGTGCGGGGCACGCTCTACAAGGTCGCTCTCTAGAATAAGCCAGAATTCAGCAAGGTATGCCATTTTTTTTATAACTCATTTTATGAGAGGTTCCAAGTAGTAAAACTTGGAGGAATTTCATCAAACACACTGAAGAACATTCTGTATCAGTTTCATATCTTTATACATTAGAGGTTCAAAGTTATGATTACTTCAAGTTAGGGTTGTTGACTAATCCAAAACTAGGAATGTGAGACTAAAGAAAAGTTTGATGAAAATGCTAGTCTCTTGTTTTTAAAGTTAAATAAGGCTTGAAGGAATGTGATCATATACAACATGTATATTACAGAGCTACAAATTAGATTTGGATAATGAAATTGATGAGGGCTTTTTGTAACGACCCTGCTTAAATAGATGTATAGGATTATTAATTATAATTAATTTAATAATCTAATTATCCTAAAAGTTAGCTAAACAATAATTATTTATTAAATAATATTAACTAATTAATTATTATTAATTACTTGTTCATGTCTGTCAATGATTAATTAATTATTAATTGACTCATTAACTAATTAAGTAAAGAATTAAAGGGGTTAATAAGTTTAATTTGTTAAAGACTTACGTATTCGGGAAGGGATAGGACATTAAATATAAGGATAATATATTAATAAAGGATAAGATAAGATAATAAGTACGAAAGGATAAGATAATAAATAAATGGACAAGGAAATTAATGAAAGGGGGAATATGAGGGGGAGAGCCTTACAGTGGAAGGCATTCTTTTGGAGGAGGATTTTATTTTGGGGGGAGGAAGCATTTTGGAGAGGGACGAGAGCAATGGTTTCTTGGCTTGTCTTTTCTGGTTCTATGGTAGAGTTCTGCAGTCTTTGAGTATCATTGTAGGGGGCACCAGGTTGCTAGGGGTTTTGGGCACGGGGGCCAGGATATCCATATGGTATCCTAGAGCTAGGAAGTTGTCCTAGTTGGTAGGGTGGAAACACAGTTTGGGCAGAGTTGGTCTGTGGCTTCAAGTTGGGCAAGGTAGAAGAAGGAACAACAAGACAAGTAGAGGGTTAGCATCAGACCAAGGTATGTTAATTTATGTATTTGTTTCATTCTGTCATGAAATTATTATTCGTTGATAAATTTAAGTTATTGAAGTTATTGTTATGAAGATTATTATTCTGTTATGAAGTTACTGTTTCAGTTTATGGAATAAATTGATGTTTAAATTAATACAGTTATTACACATGGTATCAGAGCCCTGGTTCAAAATCTGGAACCAAGGGCCTACCTACCTACCTACCTACCTACCTACCTACCTACCCACCTAGCCTATAAGCCAAGTAACATTGAAACCTTAAGAAAACCCTAAATATAAAAGAAGGAGAAATATGTAAGAAATTTCCCATAGTGTCAAGTCTCTCTCCACTTATTCAAGTCACCTTCACACCTATAAGGGTCTTCACCTCCTGCAAGAAGTAATAAGTACAAAGAATAAAGAGTATTAGGTTCAAAAAAAAATCTTAAATATGAAAGAATATAGAAATGCCCTACTTCTGTTTTATTTTAGCAGAGGTTCTTTAAAATAAAATACAACATTCTAGGTTTAATAATTCAAGGTGGAACTCTAAGTGCAGTAGGCCTGTTGCAAGCCAGAGCCAAAAGGACTTTGCCAAAGTGGCATTTGTTCAAACAAAGAGTTCAAGTCCTGTACTCACTTCAATATTCACACATTTAACTTAATTCATTGTTAAGCAATGAGGAATAAGTTGTCTGTAACTGTTCAAATTTAGTATTCTTTCCTACAGAGAATTATGCACTAAATTTCGAAATAAAATGACAAATTTAAATTTGAAAACCATCAAAAATTTATAAATCTGACTATAATGCATTGCGGGCCTAAAAGTGTAGAAACCCTTACAAAAACAACAGCAAATGCAAGACGCAAAACCAATTAGAAATCCATTGCGCTAGTAGGCAATAGAACCTATGCATGAATATACCTAGGTACTTCCTAGAGAAATGATCCTGAAGTACTCCAAAGAGAAGTATTAGGGAATAAATGTATGGCGAACTTCCTGGAAAGAGGGACACCAATTGGTAGAATAAAAACATTCGTGTGGTAACAAGCTAAGAGGATTGGAATAACAACCTACAAGTTTGATAGAAAGAACAAATACCATAAAACAATATTATAGAGGATCATGAAAACAAGTAGCTCTGTTTTTCTAGATTAAATTAAATCAAAGGCATAAATGAATGACTTTCACTGATTGAGAGATTGTTAGATCAAAGAAACCTAGAAACCCTACCAAACCCACCCAGATCGAACATCAAAATACACCCATGGACAATGAGCAACCATTTGATTATCCATAACACCCTTCTGCATGATCCTCCATGGTCCAGGACCGAGACAAAAATTCAAACCAATGCCAAAAATACAATAAAAACCATACCATGCCAAATACAACATAAAAAAAAAACCCATAAAACATCCATTAAAGTTAGATAAATCTTTTTAGGTTTCAGATGAAGATTTTTATCAGCTAAAAATGAACAAATAAATCAAATACAGAAACCGAAACCATTTCCAAATACCAAATAAGGTAGATAATAATAATTAGGCCTCAGAAAAAAAAAATGTCATCAACTTATATTCAGCCGATAATTCCAACCCTATACAACTTTACTTCCATGACCATCGTAAGCACCAAAAAAAAAAGATGTGCAATTATCAAGATCTGGAATTGTCACATGTGCATCTTTCATAGTTGCACGCCACCCTTGCATAGATGAGACACCAAATCTGATTAGCTCATTTTCAGCGTCTTCTGACAATTTATCGGTCTTTGGACTACTGAGGCATATACCCATTATGACTTCTAGGCAAAAGAACTCAACACATTTAGATGCCAACCCTCTCTTCCCCCACAGTGGAGGCAACCAGGAGGTGCTAATGCGCTGGGCAAAGTTAGGTGCCACTCGAAGCGATTCATCAAGAGAATTTTGTAGAGGCACATCCGACAACTACTGTCAAACGACCTCCAATGCATAGAGAATCCAAAGGATAACTCGCAGCCTAGAATAACCATGCAGAGAGTTTTTGTTTTCTGAAGAAAAAAAAATCCCACATATATTAAACCATGTTATAATAAGAATCCCTAAAGACACATATACATAGACGCCCTGTTCTGTCCAGAAAACACATGCATATAAACTATACACAGAATAGAAATCGACCAGACAGACTGAAGAATCTAATTTTATCACAAGAGAAGGTACGATTTGCAGACAAGAAGTGGTTTGGAGAGAAGAGACAGTGCAAAGAAGTCTGAGCAGAGACTATACAATGCCAACCCCACTGAAGCCTCATCATCAAATCTATGAATTGTAAATATTTTTAAAGATGTAAAAATATGAGAATTGTACATCATTTAATATGATTTCTTTTATACTTAATAAACCAGGAGTTAAGAAAGAATGAAACAAACCTTGATTTAATGTCAAAGACCAAATATCCAAATGAAATAATTGATTTAGTTAAACACGCACTTCAGAGTTCAGTCATAGAAAGATTGCATTTGATCCGAGACTACTAGTAACGATTTTAGCTCTTTTGAAATTTAGGAAGCTACGTGTAGGGATCAGATTGAAGAACAATAGAAACCCATCAAAGACAGGAAAGAGAAACATTAAAATGCCTTTCTAAAAGATGAGAAATGAAATATGGTTGAAGAAAATTTAGAACAACATCTCCAAGATGAAGAGGTGTCTATCTAAACTTTCGCCATATGGAAAACAGATTGTGTTGGGCATTATAGTCCATAGATAATTCTTGAACAATAAAACAACGTTTCATTTTCTACCATATTCCACAGATTGTGGTTGATGATGGGTTTGTCCAAACAAATACTGGATTATTGATAGCAGTAGACATTTCAATGCATATATAATAGTCGGTCTAGCTGCTTCGGCCAAAGTCTTTTCAGGCCAATGAAATTGCATTTCAAAAGACCTGGCAAAGATATTTTCATTTTCTTGTTTATATTAACTCTGAAAGCAATGTTCAGAGAAAATCACCAAAGCTCAGGTTATCCCGTTAAAATATGGTGAATAACACTTCATTTCTACGAATATAGCAACAATATTTATTGTTTTACCCTGCAAACAATCAAGGAATACAAATAGAACAAAACCCGCAATTTTGACAAAGCTGTCGAATCCAGCCGACGGAGGGAGAGGGAGCTACAACAAAGATCAAAGCACCAACTACCAAGTTTGCCACACCAAATGTAGCCAAGGAGAGAGAGCTCACGCAGCCTAGAAACACCACACAAAACAAAAAAAAAATATTATCAAAAAAAAATTAATTAATAAAACCAAACAAAAAAAAACCCCAATAGCCAACGCACAGCACCGAGACCTTCCCTATTGCAGAGATGATGGAAAAACGCCGCAACTCTGAGAAAATTTAACAAAATATTTGTATCAAATCACAGTGTTGTTATGACAAAAGAAATACCAACCCTACACATAATGCCATGAGAAATAGCCACGACCATTACCAGAGCTCCGACCATTTCGAGAGCTTCGCCGCAGTTGTAGAGCAGGAGAGGCTCAAGGAGCGTTCACAATTGAAACAAGCTACAAGATGATTAGGGTTAGGGGTATTGAGAGAGTACGTGTAGGGTTAGGTTTAGGTCAGGAGGATGCTGGAGGGAGCATGGAGGGCACGTGGAATCCATGCGTGCCCACACTTGTTTTTTAATTATTTCGATTTTCTTCAATTTTAAATTTCCTTTATAAATTGTGCGTGAGTTCTCGTTTAATTTTTTTTTATTTATTATTTTGGTATAAAAGTAATTAAGTTCAATTTAGTTTTAATTAATTTAAAGTTAATTTACGATAATTTTGTATAAAGTAAATTTTAAAATAATAATAATAATAATTATGTAACTTTAAAATTATTAGTCTAACTAATTATCAAATTAAAATTTTAATTAAAGTAATGGTGTATTTAGAGTAAAGTTAAAATACATTAAAAGGTTAATTAAAATTTTAGAAGGTCCATGGGTTTTGAACCCAAGACCACCAACCAAGCGATGCACCTTAAGAAGCGCAATAACACCAACGCGCCACATATATCACTTTTACAAATAAATTTGCATATAAATAGTTTAATTATCAATAATAGCAAGGTACTAGCCTGAAGAATAATCTTTGATTATCCAAGCATCAGGCTCATGAGACCTTACACACAATTCATCAAGCCAATCGCCAAGCACTTTTATTCGATTCCACCAGTCTTCAGTAGCAGAAGTAGTGGAAAATGCACGCTACATAGGGGAACACATGAACTTGAATGGAGGTATGAGGTCGACCTTTCCACATCGTCCTGGAATTGTTGGAAAGGCCCCTATGACATTTCCTAGGGGAGGGGGCTCAAGGCCACCACCATATGGTAAAGAGTCTCGCCAAGGAAAATAGCCACAGGGATTTCAATGGCAATGAGTGCAACATCTCATTGATCGCCAACAACTCAGATAGGTCCACGACCATCTCTGGGAACATCTAGTAGGGGTAGAGGTTCCAGGGGAAGGAACTCATTTCAGAGAAAGTCACATAACAGTACACAGGTTCAATCTCATGTTACCTGTTGGGGGTGCGGAGGACCCCATTACCAGCATGACTGCCCGAAGTTACAATCAAGGTTTGTGCATAGAGAAGGAAAGGCACCGATGGGAAGATCAAGTAGCAGCCACCAGATTTACGCAGCGGTTAATAACCGCCAGGATGAACATCAATCCACGGTGGTGGAGTCGTCAAGTACGCTAAATCATATCAATGTTAAGATTTTGTTTGATTCTGGTGCGACAAATAGTTTCATTTCACCATCTGCATTAGAAAAGAGTGGGTTGGCAGCCTACAAGCACGATGACTTTAAACAAGTCGAGATGGCTTAGAGGGAAAAATAAGCAGTAGGACCTAGTGTCAATAATTGTATAGTATACCTGAGAGTGTGTACTACCAGGTTAAAGGTATACGTCACTGCTCTCGGGGCATATGACCTAATCATTGGAATGGATTGGTTAGCATCTCATCGAGCTTTGGTATATTGTTTCGCAAAGAGGGTGCTTGTGTAGACAACGAAGGAAGGTAGGTAGAGATCCAGGGTGTATGAAGAAAACTATCATTACGCTTTATATCATCTATGAAGGTTAAGAGATGCTTGAGGAAAAGGTGTTGACTATATGTAGTGGAAGAAGTGAATGAAAGGAAGGGACCCTCATTGGATCAATACCCGGTATTGTCAGAATTTAAGGATGTTTTCCGAACGAGTTACCAGGGTTACCTCCTAAGAGGGAGCTTGATTTTACTATTGAGATAAAACCTAGTGCAGAACCATTTTCCAAGACTCAATATTGGATGACAGTGCCAGAACTTTTTGAATTGCAAATGCAGTTGAAAGAGTTATTGAACTTAGGGATAATAAGGCCCAGTGTCTCACCTTGGAGGCACACCAGTAATTTTTGTAAAGAAGAGGGATGGATCCTTACGACTGTGTATAGACTACGGAGACTTGAACCGTGCTACAGTGAAAAATAGGTACACAATGTCACGAATAGATGACCTTTTCGATCAGATGAAAGGAGAAGCAGTATTCTCAAAGATCAATTTGCAATCAGGGTATCATCAGTTAAGGATTAAGGAAGGTGATATCCCCAAAAAAAAATTCCTTCTGAACTCGGTTTGGACATTACGAGTTCGTCACCATACCTTTCAGATTGACCAATGTCCCATCAGTATTCATGAGCCTCATGAAAGGTGTATTTCGAAAGTACTTAGATAGATTTGTACAAGTCTTTCTAGATGACATCCTCATCTATTTCAAGAATGAAAGAGAGCATGAGGAACACTTACAAGTAGTGTTGTCCTGCCTTAGAGAGGACAAATTTTATGGGAATATGTCGAAGTGTTCCTTCTTCTAGAAAGAGATTCACTATTTAGGTCATATCATTTCCAGCGAAGGAATCTATGTGGACCAGAAAAATTAAAGGCCATTATGAAGTGGCCAGTGCCGAAAAATGCCCATGAAGTGAGAAGCTTCATGGGGCTAGCAGGTTATTACCAGAGATTTATAGAAGGATTCTCAAAAATAGCGAAACCCATCACCACCTTGCAACGCAATTAAGAGGTTACTAACTAGTGCGCCAATTCTATGAGTGCCAGATATGGAAAAGGACCTCACAGTCTGCATGGATTCCTCGAGGCAAGGGTTGGGGGCCGTGCTAATGCAGGATGGAGGAGTGATAGCCTATGCATCAAGGAAGTGAAGAAGCACGAGGAGTTATACGCAACTCATGATTTAGACTTGGTAGCTGTAATGCTAGCTCTGAAAATTTGGAGGCACTATCTTGTGGGACGAAACTTTGAGCTCAAAACAGACCATCAAAGTTAAAACATCTCTTCTCTCAAAGAGATCTGAATGTCAGGAAAAGACGATGGAGTGAGTTTATGAGTGAGTATGATTTTGGTATTTCGTACATCAAGAGAAAGGAAAATGTGGTCGCAAATGGCTTGAGTAGGAGACCACATATCTTCTCCTTGGTACCCTTAAAGGTCAATCTGAGGGAAAAAGTGTTGGCACAACTCCAAGGAGACAGTTGGAATTTAAAGATTACTTCAAACCTCCAAAGAGGGAGGCAGTCAGATCCAAAGTATGAAGGATATCATCTAGAAACAGACAGACTGTTAAGATATCGAGGATGGATGTACATCCCTGAGAATAAGGATATTTGAAGCATCATACTGAAGGAATCCCATACAACACTTTATTGTGCACATCCAGGTGTGAAGAAGATGTACGCAGATATAAGGAAACTCTTCTTATGGGTAGGCATGAAGCAATGTAGTCCATTTCGTCGCCAAGTGCCTAGAATGTCAACAAGTGAAAGCCGATCACCATCACCCGGAAGGCTTCCTACAACCACATGATGTTCCTATGTCCAAATGGGAAGTCATTTCCATGGATTTTTTTGTGGGGTTGCCGCTCACATATCATAGACACAATGCCATTCTTGTGATAGTGGATAAGTTAACCAAGAGTGCTCATTTTATTCCGGTTAGAGACACTTATGATGTCACTGATGTGGCATGTGTGTTTGTAAGTGAGTTTATCCATTTGCATGGGATACCTAAGAAGATCATTTTAGATAGGGGCTCCAGATTCAATTCTAGGTTTTGGATAAGTTTGCAGTCAGCGTAGGGGACTCAGTTGAACTTAAGAACAACTTATCATCCTGAAACAAATGGGAAAAATGAGAGAGTAAATGAAGTCATGGAAGACATGCTTAGGATGTACGTCATGTATAATCAAACCCAGTGGGAGAAGTACTTACCTTTGGTATAGTTTTCCTACAATAACAGTTTTCATAGCTCCATCGGAATGCCACCCTACGAAGCTCTGTATGGAAGGCCATGAAGAACACCATTGAGTTGGGATAGACTAGAAGACCAAGTAACAGTTGGGCCAGAATTGATTCAAGATATGGAAGAACAGGTGATTCATATTAGGCAGAGACTAAAGGAAGCACGGGATAGGAAGAAACGTTATGCAGATGCACACCGAATCGACTGAAGTTATGAAGTGGGAGACCAGGTTTTCATTCATATCAGGCCTAATAAGAGTACCATATGGTTTGAGAAGGGGACAAAGTTGTCACCTCGAATTATAGGACCATTTAGAATCCAAGAGAAAATTGGACCCATTGCCTATCGTCTCGTACTGCCACCTCACTTGCATAAAACTCATAATGTATTTCATGTATTTTTTTTACATCATTATGTTGTTGATGAACCACATAAACTAAATTGGAAGGAATTGCAGGTATCGGACGTGGTAACTCTCATGGTAGAACCATTACACATATTGGACCATAGATTCCGACAGCTCAGGAACCATCTAGTAGACCCAATTAAGGTCCAGTGGGACAAATATAGTCCAGGATATACTACTTGGGAAGATGTCGAGACACTACAATGAGACTATCCCTCACTTTTTTTGACCACCTCGAGAATATGTTTCTCGAAGGTTGAGTGTATGTAACACCACCTTTTGACTTATACATCCAGGATTACCTGAGGCCTATATACTTTACTTTCTAGTCACAATGAAACTATTAAGTGATACACCTAAACTTAAATGTATGAACTTTTATGAATGATTAAATGTTATTGATGATGATGTATGTAATGCGATCTATTATGTGAATGTAAATTTTACGAATGTTTAAATGTTATTGATGATGATGTATATGATGCAACATATTGTGAGAATGTGAATTTTATGAAGGTTAAATGCTATTAGAATGATGTTGGATATGATGCAATCTATTTTGGTAAATGATAATCTTATGAACGGGTGTCGAAATTGAATTATGGGATATTATAAAATCTATTTCTAACTGGAAAACTCTGATGTTAATTTATCGGTACAGGGATACCCAAATTGAAATGATGATAGTATGCAATTACATGATGATAATGCATAGAAATGTATGAGTTTGTGTTAGAGACTAATCTGCAGGTTATGGGCTATGAAATAGCCAAGGGATAAAGATGATGAAAGTGTATATCATGACCACTAGCCAAGAAACACTATGGTATGAATATTGTATGTGGAATTTATATTGGTTTGGATGCATTGCTATGATATGTGGACCAGTGCGGGATTTCAGTTGATGACACTGCCCAAAACCGAATAAACGATGACAAAACCCCTAGCAACACAGTGCCACTGTATATTCCATTGTAGGGTGTGGACCTTAGTTATGATTAGGAGGGGTGGAGGCATTTCCCACCGTGTATCCTCTGAAACCTGAAGTCATGGGAGGAAGGTGTTAGTTCACGCTCCCCAAGACATGTGATGATGACTATCAGATGCCTGCTAGGGAAGCTTGGTCGAGATAGCGACACTTCCGCTTACGGGTTCTATTTGGAGTTAGGTCAATATAGTTGGCGCTCCAAGATAGTCTAGCAAAGGAAGGATAGGAATGGAGATGGAGGTAGGTTAGGGAGGAAGGATGAGTGGTAATAGTTGAAAAGGTATGGAGATCTGTCTTGTGGTGGAATTTAATGTTTTCCCTTCAAAAAAAAAAATGTGTATATATGAATATTCATAATTTCGTAATTAAACCACAGTTGTCTAAATAAAATTATTGAAACGGATAATTGTAATTAAAGGATATCTCAAACAATTGATTGGTTGTTGTCTTTTATAAAAAAATAGTCTTGTTGATTGGATTGGATGCATACATAAATTACTAAAGGGAGATAGTTATTGATTATTAGTACATGCACGAGATTTGTATGTACTAGCTACACATGCATTTCTTGTACATATACACTAGTATGTATGAGTTTTCTTGACTTACTTACTGATAGTGTCGGTTAATTGTTATGAATGAGTGAACCATGTTTCTTTTCCTTTGTACCATAAGATACCTTAACTTCGGGACGAAGTTTCCTGAAGGGTCGGTGTATGTAACGACCCTACTTAAATAGATGTATAGGATTATTAATTATAATTAATTTAATAATCTAACTATCTTAAAAGTTAGCTAAACAATAATTGTTTCTTAAATAATATTAACTAATTAATTATTATTAATTACTTGTTCATGTCTGTCAAGGATTAATTAATTATTAATTGACTCATTAATTAATTAAGTAAAGAATTAAAGGGGTTAATAAGTTTAATTTGTTAAAGACTTACATATTCGGGAAGGGATAGGACATTAAATATAAGAATAATATATTGATAAGGGATAAGATAAGATAATAAATATGAAAGGATAAGATAATAAATAAATGGATAAGGAAAGTAATGAAAGGGGGAGATTCGGTGAAGGGAGAATATGAGGGGGAGAGCCTTACGGTGGAAGGCATTCTTTTGGAGGAGGATTTTATTTTTGGGGGAGGAAGCATTTTGGAGAGGGACGAGAGTACTGGCTTCTTGGCTTGGCTTTTTTGGTTCTATGGTAGAGTTCTGTAGTCTTTGAGTATCATTGCAGGGGGCATCGGGTTGCTAGGGGTTTTGGGCACGGGGGCCAGGATATCCATATGGTATCCTGGAGCTAGGAAGTTGTCCTAGTTGGCAGGGTGGAAACACAGTTTGGGAAGAGTTGGTCTGTGGATTCAAGCTGGGAAAGGTAGTATCAAGAACAACAAGACAAGCGGAGGGTTAGCATCAGACCAAGGTATGTTAATTTACGTATTTGTTTCATTCTGTCATGAAATTATTATTCGTTGATAAAT
This sequence comes from Picea engelmannii, assembly GCA_009831015.1. Lineage (NCBI taxonomy): Eukaryota > Viridiplantae > Streptophyta > Pinopsida > Pinales > Pinaceae > Picea > Picea engelmannii. Next base: position 892,112 of record ML778830.1, on the reverse strand, counting down.
TTAAGTTACTTAAGTTACTGTTATGAAGATTATTATTCTTTTATGAAGTTACTGTTTCAGTTTATGGAATAAATTGATGTTTAAATTAATACGGTTATTATACTTTTGGTTGTGGTACATGTTGAGTACATGGTTAAGACAAGTAGTTGATGAGTTGGCGCACATACATGAGGTGTATAGTTGATGATGTGTGTACATATTGATGAGTCATAGTTTATGAGTAGTTGACACATAATTGGTACATACTTGGTACATGGTTGGATGCACTTGTTTATGGTACAGGTTGATTACAGATTGGTGCATGGTTGATGCACTTGTTTATGGTACAGGTTGATTACAGGTTGAGGTACAGGCTGATGCATGGTTGTTGCATGGTTCAGATTTATTGGTATAGGTTTACAGCAGTATATCACACAGTGATAGTGTGACAGTGGTTCTATCATTCTACTTCTACTTCATGGTGGCAGGACAGGGCAAGGATAGGTGGTTGTATCCACCTTCTGGTTGTAGCTGGAGAACATTGGGGGTTGTAGTATCCTTCTAGTCGTAGCCAAAGAATTGGGGAGTTGGAGCTTCCATCGGGTTGTAGCCTGAGAAACTAGGGGATTGGAGCCTCCTTCCAGTTGCAGCTGGAAAACAAAGGAAGTTGGTGCTTCCAATGAATGTAATTCTTCAAGAAATATAAGAAAAAACATTCTGTGGTTCTCTCCCGATTTGGGTTTCCACGTAAAACACTAGTGTATTGTGTATGTGTGTGATTGTTTATTTCTTAATACTCATTATTGGATAATAATTCTACATTGATATAACATTTGAAGAAAAAGGATTATAATTACACTATTACTGATTCACCCCCCCTCTAATTAATCCAACGATATATATATATATATATATATATATATATATATTATTTGAATACCATCTTCACAAAATGCATCTAGTCAATTACTGTGTTTGAAAGAGTAGTTTGTGCAAGCCAAGGCTTGCTTCAATATAGAGTAATATATAACAAAATTTCTACAATATAAACCTATAATTGCAATAGCAATAGGAAGTTAGCTACCATCCTTAAATACTTGTATGATACACAAAATACTTAAGACATGTAGTGGGATGCCTATTATGTTGTGGCATATTTGGATCTTATATATGTTGGTAGTATATTTTTATTCTTCTTGAAAGGCATAACTGTAAATTGTTTTGGAGAAAAAATAGCACAAAAGAAGCATCGTGTAAGGAATACCCTGGTAAATATGTAAACCAAAAATTACCGAATTCTGATGTAGCATGTTTCACAAGGTATATTCTGTATATCCTCTCTCAACCATATTGTTTAAATTTTGGGTCTATTTAATCATTAGGGGCACAAAGAAAGATGGTGTAGATTGTCATCCTTTCTAACTTGCATTTTATGGTATTAAGGGATCTATTGACATTCTCAAGAGAGTATAATTTATGAGGAAATTTCTTTAGACATCTTGAATCCACAAGGAAACACTATGTTGTATACACCGTTGATTTAACTTTTAATCATGTATGTTGTAGAGAAAATTAAAAATTCTTGTAAATTTAAAAAGAAATGATTCCTCAACTAAAAAATAGTTAAACAAGGTTACCAGATATGAACTTTTAAAGTTTCACAAAAAGAGAGGAACATATGTTGATCTCTAAATATAACCAAAAGATAGTCAACATAAATGTTGCTTGCAAATATGCCATATACAACCAGGGGATTGAGTCAACATTGCTAGACAATAAAGAAAAGGTGTTATTTGAGCGTGTCAAACATAGTACCAATGCCAATGGAGTTTTGGCTCAAAGGTGTAGACAATGGTATGTGGGGACAACAACCAAGGTTCAATTTGCCCAGAAATATGAATAAGTAGTTGGTTCCAAGTGCAATACCTAGGTGATTTTATGGAAGAATATCCCCTATCATAGTAGCTTAGCCAAATGAAAGTGCTTATGTTAAGAGGTTCATCCTCAAGGGCTATTTTATCCATGCAAGTGGGTTGCCTCTAGTTACTAACCTCTTTGGGCCAGTTGTAATTCTTTCCTTAGTTAAAAGGAAGCACTTTCAGAAAAAAAAGTGCAAAAGGCTTCTCGACCAAAAGAAAAATAATGTATGACAACCATGGGATGCAAATTACATGAAACTCAAAGCCGATATTTAAAGATTGGGAAGAAATCCATCACCTTGTGTTCCATATATAGCTATAAATTCAAGATCTGGTGATTAATTGTTTTGTTGTGCGATCATCAAAATTAGTATAGATGATTGGATTCTAATAAACATATAATGACACCATAATAGAACTCACATTATTTGATAGCTAGAGCATTTGCTGACAGGGAAATTTAATTTTGAATAAAAGAATTCAATAAAAAAATCAGATATATTTGCCCCAACTATGGAAATGATACAAAGTTATGACAAAAGGGAGCTCTCATAACTCCCTTGGTTTCAATACTTTGTGAGGAAATCATTGTAAACATGGATGTGACTTTGATCTTGGAAACGGTTGATAGTGCAATGGGTTATTGTGGTGAGGGTTTTGACCTTTGTTATCAACAAGTCTCCCTGCAAGCAAACCATTTTTCCATGGAGATTTGGAAACCTTCCCTCCAGTGTAAGGCCAATAAAATTGTCCTCAAGTTAAGGCGATGGTCCTTGCAGAAAAGGCCATGATCGATAAGTTCATGGAGAATTGGTCAAATCACAAATTCCTAGAAATTTCGCTAGATAAAATCTCACTTCCATTGATGCTACAATGCCCTTTAGGCGTTTTTTTCTTTGTGGACACGGATACATCACCTTTCTGTTTCAGCAAAAGCAAGACATATATTTAATATTTTGTGAACGATGTTAGGCAATTTATGGATAGAACATTTCCAAAGGCATGATAACACTCTTACATAAGGATTTGTATCAAGATAAATGTCAAGAAGGGGCTCATAGAAACTATCAACATAATTCATATCATTAGTGTTCATTTAAAATGAAATGCCTTCCATGAATATGGTCATATGGGTAGAGAATGCAAGAACAAAGAAGCCTTCGAGCTCCCCTTATCATCAAATGCAAACAGTAAATTTAAGGAAATGAAGGACATGTTTCTTTTTTTCGTAGAGTTGTGATGAAACCACTTTTGGATTTGCATGGAAATGAGGTAGAAAAAGATGGAGAACTGACACATGATGAAACGATGATCATTTTTTAGACTTTGGGATTATCTGAGAAAACTGTAGAAGACAAAACAATCTCAATTTCATAACCAATTTCTATTGGTATTAATGAAAAAATTGATAGGGACTTGATGAACTTGATCTTAGATAAGGGGCATAGCAAGGTGCCTATATATTGTGAACAACCTATGAATATAATTGGACTAGTTTTGGTAAAGAATTTGTTGTCCATACATCCTATAGATGATCTATCTTGTATTCTACCTAGAAATTTTCTCTCAAATGAAAATCCCATACCCTCATACATGATAGAATATGATTGGTAGTCTATGAGACACTACATATTCCAAGTGCAACACCCATTTTTATTTTCAAGTCAGCCAGGGAAACTTTTCCTTATCCTATCGCACAATTATTTAAGGTTCAGAGATAGTTTAGTTCTTGTAACAGATTTATAATTGTTGTCAATTGGTTTCTTAGATCTCCAGTTTACTTTTCTAAATGCTAATATATTTATGAATTTATTGTTGTTTTTACAGTAAACTAGTTGCACTTGATTTATTCTGATAGACATATCAGCATGTTTTTAGTGAAGTCTCTTGGGTTCATAACAATTTGGAGCTCATAAAATTGTTGTCCAAGCCCCAAATAACAACAGAACCCACACCTGATTTCAGAGAAAACATCAAATTTCGACTTATATTCATAACAGTTATATCAAAGTCACTTTCTTGTCCTTGTGGGTCAAAAATAGCAATGGAACAATTCTTTGGATGCAGTGAAGTCATAAGAAGAGAGGTAGAGTATTTTCTAGTCTTCATCGATGAATATCCAGGATTATGTGAATATTATTTTAAAGAATCCCCAGAAACAAGTTTATTGGAATATGTTCACCATTTTGAGGATCAAAGAGAAATTGAGTATTCTCTACGAGAAAAATCTATAGCTTACAAGGAAAACACAGATCATATTGAAGACCAAAATGTTGAAATCAATACCCTAGTCCACAACTCAAATTCTCTATAATTTGAGGGTGCTTTATCATCATTATTTTCAATCTTCGTTAACGTTGGTAATAGAGAAAAGGATACAACTGAACCATTAAGGATTAAAACATTGCATACCGAAAAATCATAAAAGCCACTGCAGATCATGATCAAGATATTAATCTGAAACATACATCTGAGGTGATTTGGATAGTTAATCAATTCAAAGCATATTTGTAGGAAATAGGGTGCACACATTTACAAATATGTTGATGGAGAGAGAAAATAAAAGATACATGATTGCCTTGGTATTGTGCCAAAAGGATCCCAAAGTATTTAATTTTATTTATAGTTTAATAAGGGTATTTGTTAGAATTAGGGAAAATTGAAAGAAAAAAATGCCTTAAAAAATTTTGTACACTAGATCAACATAAAGAAGAAGAGATATAAACAAATCTGAAAAAAAACAAGATTTTTGAGTATAATTTTTTTTTATCTTACCTCTTGATTTAATGATAGATGTACCTATCACATGTGTGGATGTATTCCTTTGTAAATATACTTAAAAATTAGTTTAGGTTCATGGATTAAACCTATAGGGTTTGATCTCTGTCAATGTGGACTGTGGGACAATTTTTCCAATGATATAGACCACAAAAGAAATAGCAATAATACCACAGACTTCCAAGTAGATATGAACAATACCCCCAACAAATATAACCCTCCACAGAAACAGTAATACGACATAGGAATGAAACTGGATTGCAAGGTAACAGACCCTCCACAAGCAAGAAAATAAACCCTCAACTCAGAAAAACTAGACAATGAGTGGAAAACCCCCCATAGGGACCTCAACACACAATGCAATAGCCAAAAGAAGGATCTACAACCTTCAGACATAAAAGGAGGGAGCCCAAAAGGAGGTCATGACACCTGTACTCAGGTTTGTGTCCCTAAAAGGGAGATCTGGAACCCACAAGAATAGGTCTGACAGCTAATGAAGACACCTATGTGTAAGAGAATAGGTTCAATAGCTCTTGGGAGGCACCTCACAGCTCAGAAGAAACAGATCCAACAATCATACATAAGTAGAACCTAAAGAGGAAGCTTCCAGTCAACACAAAGATCTCATATCTGAAACTGATAACCAAAAGAGAGGCCGCACCAACAAAGGAGAGTAGTCAGTGAGGTAGCCGCAATAAGGAGATAGGAGAGAGTGTGAGTGTGTGTATTATAAAATGCAAGATGGTAGGGTCTTATTTATAGTTATGGAGAGGGGTTAGGGTAGATATAATAATAATTAAATATTAACATTTAGTTAATATAAATATTAATTAATATTTCAATTAAGATTAATATAAATTATAAAAACCCTAATCACATATAAAACCCCAATCACATAAATTAAAAACCCAATCACATAAAACAAGAGGGAAAGCAAAACAACAAGGGGGTACCTATTAGGACAAAGTCAAGGAGGGGTCTATAATGGAAAAACATGTCCACATGAGTCTCATAATGACCTATAAATTTTATCATCATTGCATAAGAGGGTATATCAACAATGTTGTAATGTCCATCTTCATAGGCACTCCTAGGTCTCATGGACCATCCCGACAGCATGGATGATTTTAGGGGCTAAATTTCACTCATGGGCTAATTCTCCATGGTTTTTCCAAAAATGAGATTCACTATTTTAAAAATGATTTGCCCAAATTCTAGAGGATAAAATTATTTTACCTTAAAAATTGCCAAAAATTTATAAAAACTATATAAAATACTTATAAATTTGAATATTTTTTTACAAAAATATCGACAAACATTTATAGTTGTCATATGAAGGATTAGTAAGATTCGCCAAGGTTTCTACATTTAAAAAAAAGTCCATCCTTAAAATCATCCTTGCCCGGGAGAGAGGAGTAGGATCACACATCAACACATCTTGGTATTACACCAAGATCTACCTGGTCAAAGAATAGGTTTCCCCAAAACACATCTAGGGGCCCTAGAACACATCTATGGTGTTATCCACCAAGGTACAAGACCAAGGATCAACCCATGCATTAATAAAAGGTTCCCTGGAACACATCTAGGGGCCCTAGAACACATCTAGAGACTTATATCAACCAACAAGGAACACATCCAAGGATCAATCCAAGCACCGGGAAAGGATTCCCTGGAATACATCCAGGGTCCCTAGAACACATCTAGAGAGTTTCTTCTTGGTCCAATACCAAGAACCCCTATCATATATTGGGGGCCTTAAAAAGGGTCTTTTTCCATGGATCTCATTGCTTGGACTCATACCAAGAAACCCCAGGAGTGTGTTGGGGGCCCTAGTCCAAAACTAGGGTCTTATGCCATTGTCCAGGAGAATGGCTCTTGTAGATGCACTAATTTCAACACTCCCTCTCAGAAAGAGGCATTCTCAGCAACACCAATCTTGTCTCAAAAGTACACAAACTTTGTCATGGACAGTGGCTTGGTCAAAATATATGTAGTTTTTTCTGCCATTAGAACATACTGAATAATGAGAATGTTCTTCTACACCATGTCCCGACCATAGTGATATCTCATCTCAATTTGTTTTGACCTATCATGAAACACAAGATTTGTGAAGATATTTATACATATCTGGTTATCAAAGTGGATGACTGTGGGTTCTAGCTCAGCACTGAACAAGTCTAAAAGTAGCTTTCTCAGCCACAATGTTTCTCTACTAGAAACACTTGCAACAATGTATTATTCTTCTGTAGTGCTCTGGGCTATGGAGCCATGTTTCCTGTTGGACCAAGAGATCAAAGTTGAACCCAGACTAAAACAATATCTAGAGGTACTCTTTCAGTCCACTGTATTTCCCATCCAATCTGAATCTATATATCATGAAACATTACACCTCCATTGGAAGGGTATCTAAGATCATAGGCTATAGTCCCTCGAACATATCGCAGAATATGTTTAACAACAACCAGATGAATATGCTTTGGTTCACACCTGAACTAGATGAGGTAATTCACTGCATAACAAATGTTTTGTTTGGTATATATAAGATACATGAATGACCCAATGATATGTCGATATAAGTTGGGTTATTCCAGATCTGTACTTGTAACTTGGTCTTATAACTTATTCAGGTTAGAAATCATCGATGTGGAAATGGACTTATAGTCCATCATGTCGAATTTGTGGAGCAAAACAATTGCATATTTTCTCTGTGAGAGAAATATCTCTCTTGGTTTCTGCCACACCTATAATCCAAAAAAATAATGCATAATACCCAAGTCTTTCATTTCAAATTCCACTGAAAGCTCCCTCTTATTCTGAGCTATCAAATTTTCCTCTCCTGTGAGGAACAGATCATCCACATACAATACTAAGATAACAAGATGATTCTGTACAATATTTATATAAATATTGGGATTTGTTATGCTCTTGGTGAAGCCAAGACTCTGTAGAAAGTTGTCAATTCTCCCATACCAAGCTCTCAGATCTTGCTTCAACCCAGACAAGGATTTCTTGAGTTTTCACACATGGTATTATTTCCCATGGATCATGAACCCTTCAGGTTTTTCAATATAAACCTCTTTCGCAACTTCACCATTAAGAAAAGAAGTCTTAACATCCATCTGATGAAGTTTCCAAGCAAAAACTGCAGCAAGAGAGATAATGATCCTGATGGAAGTATATCTGGAAACAAGAGCAAAGATATCGTCATAGTCAATTCCTTCCTTATGAGAGAAGCCACGAGCCACAAATCTAGCCTTGAATGTTTCAACACTACTATATGGTGCATGCTTTATTTTATAAATCCATTTGGAGGTTACCACTGATTTTCCACGAGGTCTTCGGACCACTACTCATACACCATTCTTTATAATTGAATCATACTCCTCTGTCATTGCATATTTACACACTTGATGTTTGGAGGCTTCTTCAAAGGTGGAAGGTTCTGAGTCAATCACAATATTCAATTTATCTATTAGGTCAGAGTACTTATCTGGTTTCTTGCTTTCTCTGAAAGTGCCTTTAGGTGATGCATGCTTTTCTACTTCCTTTAGAGTTTCCGGGCACCAGGATGGTTTCCTTTTAACAAGAGGTTTATATAAGGGAAACTCAATAGTATCCCTTAAGGGATACACTGAAGGTTCTGAGGTCTCCTCCCTCTGCACATCTGGAAGAGGTGAATCTGAAGGTTCAGGAGATGGAGCTTCCTTCTCCTCTGTATCACATGGAAATTCTTTGGCATGATGGAAAGTTTCTTCTTCATGGAAAGTCGTGTCTCTGCTGACCTCAATGAAATTTTGACATGTGATATAAATTTTCTAAGCCTTTTAGGTTTCACTGTATCCCACAAAAGTTCCTTTCTTTCCGGAGGCCTCTATCTTAGTCCTCTTTTCTTTTGTAATATGAATATATATTGAGCTGCCAAATATTCTCAAGTGATCAACTGAGGGATTTATACTGGTGAAAACTTCTTATGGAGTTTTCTCTTCAAGGGAATTATGAGGACACATGTTCTCAATGTATATTTCAATACTTACATGTTCGTCTCAAAGAGATAATGGTAAATTATGATCATACATCATTGCTATGGTTGCTTCATAGTTTGTTTTGTTCTTTATTTCCGCAGCCCCATTCCTTTCAAGATTATAAGGAACAGTCAAATCCCTCTTAATCCCAGAAGCTCGATAGATTTCATCATACTTGTAGGAATCAAATTATTTACCATTTTATATTATGAAAAACCATATGTGTCTGCTTGTCCGATTTTCAACAAGAATCTTGAAATCTTGAAATCTGTTGAAAGATTCATCTTTATTCTTTAAAAAATAAATCCAAGTTTTAAGAGAAAAATCATAAATAAAAATAATATAGTAAAGAAAACCATTCATAGATGGAGCAGTCATAGGTCCACAAAGATCATAATGAATTAGATCTGAAATTCGATTAGATTTTCGATTGTTGTGAGGATAAGATTTCTTTGTATTCTTTCCAAGAACACAACCTCTACAAACACTATCATGCTTAAATGAAAACATTGGCATACCTATTGCCATATTTTTCAAACCTGGAAGTGCGTTGTAGTTGATATGTCCAATCCTTATGTGCTATAACTCGTAGGGGTTTATCATCTCATGAGCTAGTTCTATTGATACTCAGATGGGGGTGAATTAGTATCAAGTACAATTTAAAAAAAAAAATCAACTTAGACTTCAACCAAATTATATATTAAATTATATCCAATGAGAAATGAACAATAGTAGAAGAGTTACACCAATACACCACAATAAACCATGCACAATATATGAGATATAACCAATAGTTATTATTCAAGGGAAGTAATGACTTCCAAAGGTAGTTGTAGCTTCCAAATATAAAGGGTGGGATAAACCTCCAAAAGGAAGATAAAATCCTCCAATATCAAGAGAGGGTTGACCTCTCCATCCTTGCCCCTTCCTTCCACCCAAGAATATATGAGAGATAATAAAAATTTACATTAAATTTTCACCATCAACCAACCATCACATAGAACCTAATAATGTTTCCTGAGACTTCTTCAACTTCTACAATTATTCACTTCTTAGAATACTATGATCCTATAAATAATATAAGTCAATGTATTCTTTGAAACTCCTCCAATTTTTGTTGAAATAATGTAACTACAAAGTGCATTCTAATTATTATTGTGGTATTATTCATTAGATCAATCCCCTATTGCATATTGATCATGTCGGCTACTGTAAAATACCAAATCCCCTTTTACGGATTGGTCAAAACATAATTGTAATAGGCAGAATAAGAATTTGGCCCTAGAATATATTAAAGAGGCCCCAAAATATATTAAAGGTGGTTATAACCACCCAGAAGAAGAAGTCAGCCCTGCCAATGAAGAGACACTTCCACACGTGCCAAAGTTGTATAAATAAGGAGGCTAGTGCCTCACTTAGACACACACTCACTTGTTCATTGAGAGACAAGTTTCGGAGCTGCAGTTGGAGAAGAGAGAGAGAGAGGCACATTATTGGGAGAGGAATTTATGTATTTGTTTGAGTTATTTCTTGGCATTGTATTGGCTATATTTAATAAGTAAGTTTTGTTGGGTTTTCTCCCCCATGCGGGTTTCCCAGGATAAATGATGTGTCTCTTGTGATTCTGTATTTCTCAATGATCCTATCTTATGTTATTGTTATCTAGTGAAATGAAAACAACTCTAATAATAGCTTAAGCCTTAACAAGTTTCACTCCTTGAATCCTCCTAGAAAAGGATTTATAAAGAAAATGGTAGACCTTATTCAATTATGGTTTATTTAGGAGAGAAAACTTGTATAGAATTCCCCACACTCAATATTTAACATAATATTCTGAAATTTGTAAAAAATAAAATACATCACGTACTCTTTCCAATTCAATTGGTATCATTTCAGTTGGATTCTCTACGAAGACATTATGATTGTTTTACCTAGAACACTTGTTTATGCCTAGCTTTAGGACTAGTCAAAAATCCTATCTTCCACACAGTGTATCTCTAAAATTATAACGAATAAAGAGATGAAATTTTTACCACAGGTACCTAGATATGTATTCTCAATATCCTATGAATTGCACCATCTTAATCGTTCTAGAAAAAATGTTATAGTGAAAATGTTAAGATGACCTATAAATAAAATACCTTAGAACACATCACCAAAAGACTTCATCCTCCCTTGAAATTTAGCCTTGTTTACTTCATATTTCCTCTGAAATTCGACTTATATCTCCTTGTTCATTAAAAACCTTGTATGTGTTGAAAAATGAATGTATAGTGAGATGTGTTTATACCATTTATGTCACTTCCATTTAACATTGGGGCCAACCTGACACTTTATTATTTTGTAATTCTTTTATTTAATTATCTTGAGGGCCGACATGTACTTCCTTCTTCAATTCACTTTTTCATGCTCAAAAATTCATTTCTCCTCAACCATGAGGATCCACGTGACGTGCCATCTACCACCATAAACAAAATGGTGTATACTATCCATCCATGGGTGTTTTATCTTCATGTGCACTATCCTTCATGTCCAAATATCTTCATCAATCTTGGGGTCCAAAACCAATGAATAGGGTTGACATCAATGACAACAACCAATCTTCCAACAATATCCCCCTTTGTCATTGATGGAAACACCCATTCTTCCCCTGCTGTCCTGATCCCAATTTCTCTCCCCCTTTGAAATCAATGGCAAAGGGTGGGGTTTCTCCCCTTGCGTTCAATGGAATAAGGTGACCTTCTTCTTTGGGGATTCTCTCCCTGAGCATGTGGCACTCAATAATAATTCATTGTTATTTTTGGTCCTTGGGACTTTTTCTTCCTTGGAATCCTTTTGTGTGGCTTTAGTATTCTCTCTCTTCTTCATGTCTAGGATGTATATGTTGTTTGGTCTTCTTTTTGCAGTTGCAACCAATCTTCCTGAGCTACTTTATCTGATTTTACATTTTTGGGAGTCAAATGTAAGAGTGTATCCTTGATCACATATTTTGCTGACATCGAGGAGATTATGCTTCAGATCTTTAACCAATAGGACTTTTCCTACTTTTACATTTTCACTTCCAATCTTTACAGTTCGTTTTCCAAGTATTTTGGTAGATGATTCATGTCCAAATGCAACATTTTGACCCTTTTTCTTCAAGCTGACAAATTTGCTTTGATCTCCAGTCATGTGATATGAGAACCCACTGTCTATGAACCATTCATATTATTATTTTCATTCTTTAGTGACCAATGTTATTCGACAATTTTCATTGTGTGGAATTTCTTTCCTTTTCCACGTTGTAGTTGGTATAGGGACATTTGTCATAGGATTATCCTCCTTCATCTCTCTGCAATCCTGTGCTTTATGACGATGATTATTGCACTTGTAGCATACAATATTTTGATCCATTAATGGGTCAAATGGATTATAATTTCTGTTGATAGTTCTACGAACACTTCCATATCTACTATTTTCACCATTCATGTAGCTTGCATAGTTATTCCTTTCAATGATTCTACAATTGATTGCCTTGTGTCAAAATTTTCCACAAGTATAACAATGTCCAAGAAAGAAATTTTGATACCTGGGAGTAAGTGATATTCATTTTTGTGTGGTCCATATGGGTTCATGATCTATTATTTTTTAGTTTCCTTCATAATTATTACTTTCATACCTGATGGGAGAGGATATTCTTGATGTCTCATTAATTTTGAATTCTAGTCTTCTATCTTGTTGTTCAACTTGTTCTAGAGTGTTGGTTTGATCATTTTCATCTTCCTTCTCTTGTTTTGTTGTTTTCAAACTGTCACTATATCCTATTCATGTCTTTTCATTTGGAGATCTTTGACTTCTAAGGATCTCATCTAATTTTTTAGTTGTTTTTTCGAACTTCTTCAAATTTTCTATTGTCAATAGTAGCTCCCCTTTTGTGTGATCCAATTCTTCTTTCAATTTCTCATAATATTCTAATTGTTCCTTCAATCTATCAATGGTCTTTTCAATCTTGTAATTCTCTTCTTCACAACTACTCAATTCATCTTTTAGTATTATGTTTGTGCTTCTAAGATTGTTATTTTCAGTTTCAACATGCTTCAACTTTTCAAGATTCGCATCTTGTTCACTCTGTACATTGTATTTGTATCACCAAAAGGAATCAAGGTTGGTTTCTTCATCTGAATATTCTTCAGAAATGATTTCTTCTTCTTTATAACTCTCGTGATCATCATCCTGGGTTTCTTAGGTTATGAAGAGGACTTCTCCTCCGTCATTATCTTCTTCATCACCCTCATCCGAGGAGATGTCATCATCCTTGGAGTAGAATCTCCTTTTATTGTTGAGACTTCTCTTTTTATAGTATCATTTTTCAAGAATAGGTCCTAGGCTACCATAGTTAAAGAATTTGAGAGGAGACTTACCTTTGTATATTCTAGTTCCCTTATGGAACCTTCTTACAAAATTTTCTATTTCCTCATTAAGGTCGTTATCCTTGTCTTTTGTATCCTTTATGGATTTAAAGGCCACTTCATTCTTTGGACAATCACTTTCTATACCTGTTATCATTTCATATGCTATAAGAGACCCATGTAATTCATCCATTGTCATTTTTGTCAAGTCCCTAGTTTCTTCAATGGCAGAGACCTTAGCATCATACTTCAAGAGAAGTGATCTCAACACTTTTTGTACAACCAAGGATTCATTGAGATATCCACCTAATCTTCTGATAGCATTAACAACTTCATCAACTCTAAGAAAACAGGTTGCAATATCTTCCTTTTCATCCATCTTCAAATTTTCAAATTCTTCTCTATGTCGTTGAAGCTTGACCTTCTTAACTTTTGGATCACCTTCATAGATACTCTTGAGTTTGTCCCATACCTCTTTAGCAGTGTTGCATCCCATCACTTTTCTACCAATGGTTGGTGCCAATGCTCCTAGAATAACATGTCTAGATTTTGAATTACAAATCATAAGATTCTTCTCATTTGGATCGGTTGGAGCATTATTTGGGATTACATAGCCATTTACAATTGAGTACCAAATTTCTACTCCCAAACGTTTTAGGTAAGTTTTCACTCTATCACTCCAGTATGCATAATTCTTCCATCAAATCTTTGAATCCCATTTCAAATGTGCTCATGGTCATCCATCTCTGCTAAGGATTTTCCTTCCAATGGTTAATTTGTTCTGAAGGCAACCTGCCCTGATACCAATTGTTGATACTGAGAGGGGGGTGAATCAATATCAAGTACAATTTAAAAACGTTTTCAACTTCAACTTCAAACAGATTATATATTAAATTATATCCAATGATAAATGAACAATAGTAGAATATTTACACCAATACACCACAATACACCATGCACAATATATGAGAAATAACCAATATTTATTGTTCAAGAGAAGTAATGACTTCCAAAAATAGCTACAACTTCCAAATATAAAGGGAGGGATAAACCTCCAAAACGAAGATACAATCCTCCAATATCAAGAGAGGGTTGACAACTCCATCCTTGCCCCTTCCTTCCACCCAAGAATATATGAGAGATAATAAAACTTTACATTAAATTATCAAAAGTAAAGTTGACATTTTCTTAAAGGATTTAAATAGTAAATTAAAACTCCTAACTTATAAGGACAACATTGAAGAAC
>ML778830.1:858473-877727 GCA_009831015.1 Picea engelmannii | reverse complement strand
CAAAGCCCTAATTAAAAGGAAAAAAAGATACTATATCAATAAAAGGCAAGAGCAACTTTCACAACTATACAAGTTGGATCCTAAGAAGTTCTGGAGCAAAATTCTAAAACACAATACTAAAGAAAATAATAGGATTCCCTTAAAAGACTGGAATTCCTACCTTAAAAGTCTTTACGAGTTCCCTAATTCCATGGACACCATTCCTATTGTCCCTACAAAGGAAGACATTTTTTCTTTAGATGAGATAGAGTTCGGGGTTAAGGGGCTCGCAAATGGGAAAGCTAAGGACATTGAAGGCTACCAAGCTGAAATTTTTAAAATCGGAGGGCCAATCCTTATCTCTCACATACACAAGCTCTTCAATTTAGCAGTCAAGCAGGGCTTCCCTAAACCCTGGACACAAATCCTCATTGTTCCTATTTTTAAAAATGGGGATAAAAACATTCCCTCTAATTATACGACCATTATGATTAGCCCGATTTTAGCCAAACTTTATGGAATTATTTTGGAAAAGAAGATTAGCATTTGGCTATAAAGTCACGGTAAAAGAGCTAAAGGCCGGACTAGGTTTACTATATATCATTCAACTATGGACCATCTTGTTACCATTAGGATCATTGAAAAGGAGTTCCGCAATACTAAAACCAATCTTTTTTGTTGTTTTGTTGACTTTAGAAAAGCTTTTGACATGGTTCCTAGAAAAAACCTTTGGAATAGGTTGGAAGAGATAAAAGTGCCTCTCGAGTTGAGGGTTGCTGCAATAAGGATGTATGAGAACATTATTGCTAATTTTAAAAACACTGAGGGTTGTTCAAAATAGATTAACTACGATATCGGAGTCAAACAAGGTTGTCCCTTGTCCCCTACCCTTTTTGGCATATACATTGATAAATTAGAAGAATGCCTGGAAAAAGAAGGTTGTGTCATCCCTACTCTCACTGGTATAGTCATAAATCTTCTTCTTTATGTCCATGATATCGTTCTTATGGCAAGGAGTCCCCATGATCTTGAAAACCAACTAAGAATCCTCAAGGATTTTTTCTCCAATATGGGTATGACTGTTAATACTAATAAGACTAAGGTCATGATTATTAAATCCAATAAGATACCTTATGATACCTTTGTATATAACAACAACAACTTGGAGGAAGTTACTTCATACAAATATCTTGGAATTGATATTCACCACAAGCTTAATTGGAATTATAGCATTGAGAAAAGGATTATTGGGGGATGGAAAGGTTATTATGGGCTTGAAAACAATTGTAAATCAACTAAACTTTACAGTTGGGATAAGAAGAAACTCCTCTTTGAGAATCTTGTTACACCTGTTATTCTTTATGGATGTGAAGTCTGGGGCTATAGTATCTCTCGCGAATCCTGGAGAAAGATAGAGAAAATATAAATGAATTTTATAACCTATAATCCCAAAATTAAAAGAAATATGCCCTATCCCATCCTCCTCGTAGAAGCAAGCCTCTCCCCCATTGAGAGCATGGCTATGACTAGATACCTAATGTATAAGAAAAATTTAAACAACATGGAAGACAAGAAGCTACCTAAAATTGCTTCAAAATCAAGTCATAACCACCATCGACTCAAGCGAGGATGGCATAAAGACACCTGATCTTGGCTAAACTATTGGGGAATCATGGAAGAAACCATTTTGTAGAATAAAGATACTATTAAAAAAAACGTCAAATCAAAATTTAAGGAAAAAATGTGGTGTGATAAAGAGTTAGAGGAAAAAATAAAATTAAGGTATTATAAAGGCATAATCAACCCTAATTTAGAAGATCAAAATTATCTGTCTGTTTTGCTAAGTGTAAATAAAAAAATAAGCATTGCTAAGATAAGAACAAATTCTCACAAGCTCCATAGTGAAACTAGACGTTGGTCAATTCCTAAAATGCCATGGGATGAAAGAGTGTGTCACCTTTGTGAAACTAAGAAGGTTGAAGATGAAAAGAACTTTCTCTTAGATTGTCCAGCTTATACCCATATCAGATCTCATTTTCAAAATATTGATCACACTACCAACCTTCCTAACCTCTTAACTCAACAAAAGTATGGTGATCTTGCAAAGCTTCTCTTAATGATTTTCGAGCACAGAAACAAAATTCTAAAGGATCACAAGTAATCACTTAACCTATTAAGGTATGATAGACCAATTAGGTCTTAGTGGGCGTTAATCATCATCGTCATCACACCACCATCAACAAACCATCACATAGAACCTGATAATGCAGACTTCTTCAACTTTTGCAATTATTCACTTCTTAGAATACTATGATCATGTAGATAATATAACTCAATGTATTCTATAAAACGCCTCCAAGTTTCACTCCTTGAATCCTCTCAGAAAAGGAGTTATAGAGAAAACAATAGACCTTATTCAATTTTGGTTTATTCAAGAGAGCAAACTTGTACAGAATTCACCGCACTCAATATTTAACATAATATTCTGAAATTTGTACAAAAGAAAGTACATCCATTAATATTTCCAATTCAATTTGTCTCACTTCATTTGGATTCTCTATGAAGACCTTATCACTGTTTTACTTGGAACACCTATTTATGACTAGCTTTAGGACTAGTCAAAAACCCTATCTTCCATAGAGTATATCTCCAAAATTATAGTGAATAAAGAGGTGAAATTTTTACCATAGGTACCCATATATGTCTTCTCAATAGCCTATGAATTTCACCATTTGAATCTTTCAATAAAAAAAATTATAGAAAAAAAGGGTAATATGACCTGTAAATAACATACCTTAGAACACATCACCAAAAGACTTCATCCTCGCTTGAAATTCAGCGTTCTTTACTTCATATTTCCTCTTAAATTTGACTTATGTCTCCTTGTTCATTAACAAAATTATGTGTGTTGAAAAATAAATTTATAATGAGATGTATTTATACCCTTTATGTCACTTCTTTTTAACATTAGGGTCGACCTGACACTTTCTTATTTTGTAATTCTTTTCTTTAATTATCTTCAGGGCCAACCTATACTTCCTTCTTCAATTCACTTTGTTATCTTCAAAAATTCATTTCTCCTCCACCATGAGGATCCATGTGACGTTCCACCTACCACTGAAAACAACATGATGTATACTATACATCCATGGGTGTTGTATCTGCATGTTCACTATCCTTCATGTCCAAATACCTTAATCAATATAGGGGTCCAAAACCAATGACTAGGGTTGATATCAATGACAACAACCAATATTCCAACAAGTGCTTGAAAAAATTGACATGTGATTTTGTAAAGTCCACTCTCACGAGTTCCAATAGTCATGGAAGAGCTCAAATCTCCATTTGAGGGACACATGAGAGCCTTTTGTTTGGTGAAGGCTATTGTGTATCATTTTCTTTCTATCACTACAACTGAGATTATATTTTTCTTTAAACCGAGAACATAAATAATTTCATCAATATGAAATACATTACCTCATTGAGGTTGGAATGAAGCAGATCCAAACCATGTTGTGTCATATGTACCATCATCACCCAATTATACCCTTACATTGAACTTCTTGTATTGATAGTTTGCAAGATTTTGTTTGAAGAATGTAATGTGTTTGGAGGAACCATTGTCCATTAACCAAACCTCCTCTGACTTAGTTATAGTGCCATAAAGAGCTGGGATGAGATAATATTCTTGATGTTATTCTTTCTCTTTGGTGGCTTCCCTAGTTCTTCTTCTTTGAGGTTCGTGTTGAGGCTCTGCTTCTTCAGTGAAAACTGATGAATGGAAATTACCTTTTCTTCTCTGCTGAGAGGGAGGACTCCTCTTAGACTTTGCATAATGTCCTAGATTATTGCAGTTAAAACATATTAATTTAGATAAATGAGGATGAAGATGAGATACCTTACCTTAAGGTTTCTTACCTTTTCCTGTAGGTTGAGGAAAATTTGTCCATCTCTTGTCTTTAGCTGAAAGGGAATGATCTCTTACAGTTGAATTCTCATTTCTTCTTTTGAGTCTTCCTTCTTATTCTCATCAATAATTCCATAATCTCTCGAAGTTAGGTTGAAATTATTTTCCATTGACTGAAGCAAGAAAAGTTCCCCATGACTCAGGAAGTCCATCAACTTCATTTTTCACAAGGTCATCATCATCCACAATGACTCCTATTGTTGTAAGTTGATATCTGGTCTGAGAAATATTGGAGAAGAAGGAAGTGATGGCTTCATCCTTTCCCATCCTTAATGTATGTAGTTGTTTCTTCAATATTGTCTTTTGATTTGGAGCCTTATTTTCATAGAGATTTGCTAGGGCATCAAAACAATCTTTGGCACTCCTTAGATGACCAATTATGGGAATCATGTTGTCCTTAATTGAGTAAAAAATGACTCTTTTAGTTTTGGCTTGTCTCTTATTGTATGCTTCCATGTCAATATTTGAAGTTGGTTCTTCTATTACCCTAGTAACCAGCTCATCCAAGTCACTCTCTTCTAGGATGTTGAGTATCCTAGAATTCCAAGCATTGAAGTTGGAGTCCCCTTCAAGTCTATCTTCAGCTTTGAATGAATAAGAGGCCATGTGGAGTTCTGGATCTTATTATGAAGATGAAATATTATTGATCTGCAAAAAAATCCCTAAGGAATGGATCTACGCAGGCTCAAGTCTGCAATTCTTGAGCTCTTTTCACGCCCTAAGCTATGATCCCATGTTATAATTAAGGAAAATTGAAAAACAAAAATGCTTTAAAATTTTATGTTCACTAGATTAGCATAAATAAGAATAAATATAAATGGATCTG
Organism: Picea engelmannii; assembly: GCA_009831015.1. NCBI lineage: Eukaryota > Viridiplantae > Streptophyta > Pinopsida > Pinales > Pinaceae > Picea > Picea engelmannii. The sequence goes on along the minus strand of ML778830.1, from coordinate 872,955 downwards.
AAAACAAACAAGGTTTCTGAGTATAAAACTTTTATCTTACCTATTGATTCAATGATAGATGTACCTGTCACATGTGTGGATGTATGCCTTTGTAAATACGATCAGAATTTAGTTTAGGTTAATGGATCAAACCTCTAGGGTTTGATATCTATAAATTTGTACCGTGGGATAGTTCTACCAATGATATAGACCCCAAAAGAAACAACAATAATACTAGAAAATTCCAAGTAGATAAGAAAAATACTCCTAGCAAATATAACCCTCCACATAAACAATAATATGGCACATGAATGAAATTGGACAACAAGATAGCAGACCCTCCACATGCAAGACATCAAATCCTCAACTCAAAAAAACTAGACAATAAGTGCAAAACCCCACACAAGGACCTCAACACACCACATGGCAACCAAAAGAAGGATCACAACCTTCACACAGCAAAGAAGAGAGCCCAAAAGGAGGCCATGACACCTGTACTCAGGTTCGTGGCCCTAAAAGGGAGATTTGGCACCCACAATAACACGTCTGGAAGCTAATGAAGACACCTCTATGTAAGAGTACATGTCCAACAACTCTTGGGAGGCACCTCACATCTTAGAAGAAACAGATCCAACAATCATACATTAGTAGACCCTAAAGAGGAAGCTTCCAACCAACAAAGAAATATAAAATCTTAAATTGATAACCAAAAGAGAGGGTGCACCAACAAAGGGGAGTAGTAAGTGAGGTAGCCACATCAAGGAGAGAGGAGAGAGGTGAGTGTGTGTATTATAAAATGCAAGAGGGTGGGGTCTTATTTATAGTTAGGGAGAGGGGTTAGGGTAGATATAATAATAATTAAATATTGACATTTAATTAATATAAATATTAATTAATATGTCAATTAATATTAATATAAATTATAAAAACCCTAATCACATATAAAACCCCAATCACATAAAACAAAAGGGAAAGCAAAACAACAAGGGGGTACCTATTAGGAAAAAGTCAAGGGGGGGTCCATAATGGAAAAACATGTCCACATGAGTCTCATAATGACCTATAAACTTTATCATCACTGCATAAGAGGGTACATCAACAATGTGTTCATCTCCATCTTCATAGGCAGTCCTAGGTCTCATGGACCATCTCGGTAGAGAGGAAGAGGATCGCACATCAACACATCTTGGTATTACACCAATATCTACCTGGTCAAAGACTAGGTTGCCCCATAACACATCTAGGGGCCCTAAAATAAATCTAGGGTGTTATCCACCAAATCACAAGACTAAGGATCAACCCATGCATTAAGCAAGGGTTCCCTGGAAGACATCCAAGGGACCTAGAACACATCTAGGGACTTATATCATCCACCAAGGAACACATCCAATGATCAATCCAAGGATCAATCCAAGCATCAAGCAAGGATTCCCTGGAACACATCCAGGGGCCCTAGAACACATCTATGTACTTTATTCTTGGTCCAATACCAAGAACCCCATTCATATATTGGGGGCCTTCACAAGGGTATTTTTCCATAGCTCTCACTGCTTGGCCTCATACCAAGAAACCCCAAGAGTTTTTTGGGGGCCCTAGTGCATAGCTAGGGTCTTATGCCATCCTCCAGGAGAATGGCTCTTGTAGTTGCACTAATTTCAAGAGTATTTTACATAATTTAACCATCTATGACTACAATTCATGCAACAACATTTCATTGAGGCATTATTTCAAACAATTTTCAAACAATGTTAACATTTCCATTCTTGGCATACATGTCTACAAAACCAATGCCCACCTAGATTACAATGAACACTAGTTCAAAAACAAGCAACTTATTGTAAATTTTCTAGCAAATATGTGTACTAGAAAGAATCCAACAAACATTAAACAATTTCTAGCAAACATGTATTTTTTAAACACACAAAAAATCTTTTAACTACTTCCCAAAGAAGAACAACAATTGCATAGCTACATGGATCCTCTCCTTAGGCTACACCTTTCTCTTTAAAATGGAGATGGAATCAATAAATTTCACCTATAGGTTGATGGTTTACCCCGCCAGGTACTTCATAAAGATTTGAAACAATCTAACAAGTCCAAACCCTATTTAGTTATTTCCTCAAACATGTTGCAAACAAGACTTCTATCAGACCAAAAATATGTTCATGTATTTCGTCAAACATGTTGCAAACATCGAAGATGAAATATGTTGTACCAAATACATAGCATATGCTCCTACTCCAAAACCTTTCACGCTAATTTTTGTGTCAACCTTCCTACTCATTGGTAATCATTCCACATACTCAAAATTGTTATAGTTTGTAACCCATTATATATCAGTCCTTGTGAAATATGAACTAAGCCAAGAAACCCATTCCTACTATATCCATCCCTGATTTCTATTCCATTCATTTCATTGAATTGGTGCCATAGATATACAATTTGATCTTGAAATTCCTGACCAAGCCCTCCTATAACCACCATTTTCATGAAGACTTTCATCCCTAGAGATGTTTGGTTGAATAGAAGCCTCAAGATAAACTGAGGAAGAATCTTCGTTGTTTCCATCTACCTCCAATGCTTTATATGCCCTCCAACGCATTGAGTCTACCAAAGCATTTGTTGAATCTTCCAGGTCAATACTCGGACATCGACTTCTTCAGAACCAATGCCAACTAAAACTATACCCAAAGTCATTGATTTTTCCTAATTGCCAAATTGTCAAATAAATATTTATCTAGATTCACCTATATATTTTATAGATAAAATGTTTCTTATTTTGATGCAAATTATACCTAAAAGAAATTTGCAAAGTAAATAGAACCTGGCCAGTTTTATTATAAAAATAGAGATTTTTTCCCAATTATCAAATTGTCAAAAAAAAATGTACCCAAAGATTCACCTATAAAATGTACTAGATAAAAGGTTTCTTATTTTGATGGAAACTATACCCCAAAAAATTACAGGGTGAATAAAACCTTACCATCTCTATTCACTCATTAGGAAAATAGAGATTCACCTATAAAATTTATTAGATAAAATGTCTCTTATTTTTTCATAAACTATACCCTAAGTAGTTCATTTTCGCCCAATTTCCATTTTTAATTTTAATATGTATAATGTTTTTGGGTGGTCTAAATGTTCAAAGTTTTGACCATTTTCCAATTATTGTTTGTCCTCCAATTCCAATTACCAATATTCTATAAATCTCCCTCAATTAGATTTTTTTAACCCACATGTATGTGAGAATGTCCCACTACTGTTGCTACAACTGCAAGGGGCATGTTAAAGAAGAACTTATAGCCCAATGTATGAAAATAATTAAATGACAAGGAGGTTATGCTCGAGAGGCAATTGTAGTGAAAAAAAATAATGGATAGGGAGTATACAGGGTAAATAAACAAAAGTCACCACCATGAAATTAAAGGATTGGTGATAGTCATATGACATTGGTGGAGAAGTAGGGAGGAAGAGAGATATATATAGGCAACCACATGAAAATAAAAATATTCATAACTAATAATTACTTAATGTTTTGATTTCAGAGACACCCGATCTATCTTAGAATTAACAATGAACGCCAAAGAATGGGAATGTTAGATTTTTTTTAAATACCTATGAGTAATCATTCACCGAACTCCAAAAGAAACCATGTAGTTTGTAATGGTATATATAGTTGCAAAGAAACTAGGATGGGAATCAACGGAAGGAATAAATGTGTATTAGGCTTTGAAGTAAATCAAACACATTACTTAGTGTCATAGAATAATAGAACTAGAAAACCTTAATGTCAAAACCCATGTAAAAAAAGAATGTACACATTGTAGACAATATATTACAATTCTCAAATATCACCACCTATCACTAGGTGTTATCTTTCTCTTTCAACCTATCCACTCACTCTCCAACTCTCAAATTACCTAATGTCACACCAATGAAACCTCTCTTATGGTAAATGATGGTACATGAAATCATGTAAGTGAGAGGGGTAAATAGATAGAAGCTTGGTACTGAGTGGCTCACCATGCCTTGTGATGCATTGAAAATGAATGGAATGAATATTAGTCTAGTTATTCCATGGCTCGACCAGGGACTGTAGTTTTCCGTGACAAGTTGAACTACATTATCCTCTTATTAATTCACCTTGAATTTGCAACCATATCCAAAGTATTGTTTAAATCATATATTGATTTGTTATGTTTTTAAAAACAAATTTATTTTCTTATTAATTAAATTTCACAAATTGAATTTATGATTGGTTCAATACTATGTGATGTGATTTTGTTCAGTATGTTCTTTATATTTATTCCTTGAATCTCTTTCTTCATTTTATTATATTTCACTTCTCATAAACATAAATGCATGGTCACTTTTCTTTTATCTATATTATTGGTTTTGTTTCCATGAAATCATAAAGCTATCAAACAAACTTTGGTCTTTGTGAACTATGAAGCTTGTGCACGTTGTGTTTTCCAATGGATTACATGTTGCATTTGTACTATAAAATAGTGAATTCATTAAAAGTAAACAAAGTAGTTCCACCATCACATGGACTCATTCAAAACATCTAAAATTTCAATGCTTGCAAGTACATGATTATAGTTGATGGACCAAAACACCAACCCCTAGTATAGGACAATAATCTAATCTATGGGAACAAGGTTTGCATCAACATGGATTGCTTCCATGGACCTTATTAACTATCTAATAAAACTAGATGGTATTTTAAATAGAAACCATACACTTTGTAAAGCACAAGCCATGAGGTAGAATTCGATAGAAAAATATTAATCTTAAGTTAAGTGTAGCTTCTAGTTATTGAAAATGGAAAATGGTTTTAATACATGAGAAATACCACTAAATAATAAAATATTGAATTGGTAGAATTTAAAACCTAAGAAATAAGGAAGAAATATACAAGACAAAGGAATTATTGTTAAGCTTCATCTCATGAATGGTAGAAAGTAAGGTTTTGGGAACATATTCAGACTAGAAGTATAGATAAACCCAACAAGATATTCCCATGACTATACAAATTAGGTTTTGGGAACATGTTCAAACCAAAAGTATGGATAAATCTAGAAATTTAAGACCAAAATAATGTTGACAGGTTGTATAAATAAGGCCTACTCCTGGAGGGGAATGTTTTCTTGTTAGAGGAATTTTTTGGTGACATGTAGGAGGACATACGACCTAAGGCTCTTTTAAGTCTTTTTAAAAGAAATTTTGTAATCTTGCATATGCTTAATTGATTTGTAATGACCAGAATAGGAGAAATATATTGTTAGATTTTTTTTATGCCTAAATTTGGGTATGATCTTGTTTTTGGTTAGTGGCTAGGTTCTTTTCCCAGTAGGGGTGGTGAACTTGGTCTCATTTTTTGGTGTCGGGCCGTTAAATAAGTAAGATCAAGCTACTTTTATATAATTTTATCCCTAAACCACTTTCGAAAGATAATCTCTATAGACGGACCATTCCACAACTATTTCTCACCCACTAGTACATATTGTAAAAATTTCGATGTTCTATTTGTGACGTTATGGACAAAATTTGCCATATTGTCGAAAAATAGAGGATTTTTTTTTCCATATTGCCCGATAACGTCGCGCATGCGACATCATACAAATAAATTTCTCTATTGCGATGAAGACATCTCTATTGAGACACCATCAGATTGTCGTCTCTCTTGCCACGTTTGTAAAATAGTCATCACAGTTGCGACGATATGGAAACTAGTTTTTCCCCCTCCAACGGTCACCTAGTATTTGACCAAGTCAACTTTGGTTTGGTCAATGATCGTTGAAATTGAGACATTATAAAATCCATAAATATGTTGCATTTTACGGATGTTGCGAAATTTTTTCTATAATAACAACAATTCAAAAAGAGGGTCTTCTTGGCGAACAAAAAAAAAAGTATTTTTTTCAGTATATATCTTTGGGGAAGAATGTCAGAAAAAATTAGAGATGGGAAAAGAATTAAAGAGGGTGAAAAGGGTGACAGTAAATGTTATTTCCCTTGCAAAAATTGTTGTACTAGACGTCCCAAAAGAGTTTTAATAGAAAAAACTAAAAAAGATTGTAGAAAATATGGGTACATGGATAGGGGATCAAATGAATATCGTCCCATGGCATATACAGTCATTATCTGTTTTAATATTTGTTGTATTCTCAAACTTTTATATTGTTTTATACACGCACTAATTTTTCATGATTGTTTGTAATTATAAAGTTAGACTTGCCCCCTAACTTTATGCACAAAGCACCAATTAGTAGAAGAAACGATGTTGTAGTACAAGATAAATAACTTGAAGTAGATAATGAAGATCAAGTTAATGATCCCATGGAAGTAGATGACAATAATAAAATAATTGAAGATGATGGGACAAATAAAATGATTCAAGACTTATTCGGTCATCCAGATGAGGATCATGGGGACACTAGTGATGGTATTTATGATGAACCTCTGATTGAAAAGGAAAATAAATGACTTTATAAAGGGTCAAGAGAAAATATTCTCTCCACTACATTGTTTCAGGTGAACTTGAAAGTTACGAATCATTTTTCTAACACTTGTATGACACAGATCCTAAGGTATGTAATATGTTTCTTCACATTTACATAAAGGTTGACTTTTCCCCATTTTTTTAGTGTTAATTAATGTGTAAAATAAAAATGAAATATTTACAATTACTATTTATTTACATTAACTATTTTTTTTTATGTTTTAAATTGTTAGGTGAATTTATGTTACCCTCGTCAAATATTTTACCTCGCACATATTGAGATTTACATGCCATTATGAAAGACATTGTAATGGAGTATCAAAGTATAGATGCATGTCCTGATGATCATATTATATATTATGGACAACATGCGTCGAAAATAGAATATCTGATATGTGGTATTAGTAGATATGAAATTGATCAAGTAACAAAAATAGTCCCTCGAAAGGTTCTCTGACATATTCTCATAATTCCATGTTTGCAGCGACTGTTGAGGTGCCAAATCATAACACATTTTATGGATTACCATGCAAAAAAGAGAATTGAATATGTTGTTCTTCGAATCCCTGCAGATGGTTATGCCTTTAAGGAAATTGCTGCAAAATAGCCAAAATTTATAGATGAATTTCGTAATGTTAGGCTTTCATTGGCAACTGACGGTGTTAATCCATTTGGAGAGCTTAGGTTTATTTACTCATTGTGGCCTATTTTTGTTATCAGAAATAACCTTCCTCCTTGGATGTCAATAAAGAGGGAGCACAAAATGTTGACAATAATTATTCCAGGTATTTGTTTACATTAATTTTTCGAATTTAAATTTTTCATTTTTTCTCTTTTTTTTCATAACATATTTTATTTATTTATTTACGTATATATACATACCATGGTAGTAATTTTGTGTAATTTTAAACAAATAGGTAAGTACCAAGTTAAATATATGAACGTGAATATCGAGCCTCTTATCGATGAGCTACTAAAGTTATGTGAGGGAATCACTATGTATGACATATGTAAACCAATTGGGCAGAAGAGATTTCAATGTCGTGGAATACTTTTATGGAAAATTCATGATGCCCTAGGACTAACACATTTTTGTGGTATGTAACATTCCATATTGCACACTTGAATAGTATATAATTAATTGATTATATCATGCATTTTTTTAAATAATCATTTCGTTTATAATTTAATAATTCACATTAATCCATCTTTTGTAGGTATTCAAACAAAGGGTAAATTTGCATGTCTAGTTTGTGGTCCTAAGATGAAATCTCATCGATCAAAAATTTTAGGAAAGGAGGTGTTTAATGAGTATAGACACTTCCTCTCTAAGAAACATAAGTATCGTACTACTGAAAAAGATCTTTTCAATGGGAAACAAGAGACTAGACTAAAACCACAAAGAATGACACCTCGCCTATGGAAGTTGGCATATGAAAGAATTAATCCTCAAGGTACACATTTTGTTTATGTATCGTAAATGGAATCATGTTTTGAAATTTTATTTTAATTATTCATTTTATTTTACTGCATTTGATAAATAGTTTTCTAATTTTTGTTATGCTTCATCAATGTCATCATCCTGAAGGTAGTAATAATGGGATTCCACGAGGAATGAAATGTTATCCCACTCAATTCATGAGGTTTCCTTACTATAAGGACCTAAATATAGTTCATTTATTTGATACAATTCATATTGGAAAGAATGTGACATAAACATTATGGCGAATCATTACAAATGTCAAAATTTGTAATGACATTTGCGAAGCCAATCATGCAATGCAAAGTGTGATCCAATCAAATAACGATGGATACCAAAATAACCTTCCATGGTTATTAAAAGAGAAACAAAGCAATGGTGTAAAAGAGGTCATTAAAAAAATTAAATTTCCCATAGGTTTTTGTTCAAACATAAAGAATATCTTAACAAAGAAAGGTGAATTTGGTGGGGTAAAAACACATAATTGGCATACCTTCATTAAGGTAATTAATCATTTTAGTATTCATATTTATATATTGATCGTATACATTTTTGAGATTTTTATTTTTTTGGCTAGTTTTGAATAAGTAACGATTTGTTTTTATTGTTACAGTATGTTCTATCTTTATCTCTCCCAAATGAATTTGACAACAACGTCAAACAAGTTATATATAATCTTAGAAAATACATGAGGTAAGTATTTGCAATATATATGCAAAAAAAAATCATTTTTTTGTTGTACTTGATGACATGTGTTTTACTTGTAATGTAATATGTATTTATATGTTTTGTTGAAACATGTAATTTTATTGCGTCATGATCTGTAGATGGTTGTCATTGAAATAAATCCATGAAGATGATATAAAGTATTGGAAGAGAGAAATTCCTCGTCTAATGTGTGAAATGAAAAAGTAACCGTGTTCATCATTTTTCAATGCACAAGAACACTACCTCATGCACCAAGTTGAGGAGATTGAGTGTGGACCTATACACACAAGGTCAATGTGGACAGTGGAAAGGAACTTGAAATCATTGAAGGATTTGGTTAAACAAAGAGAACATCCTGAGGGTTCTATGGTGGAGGGATATATGGTATATGAATCCATGGTGTATATTAGTCAATATCTTCCTAAATTAGCAATGCAAGCTATGCATGCAATGGATTGCATTTGGTATGTGGACTGCATCAAAAAATTTGAAAGGGAGCAACTGTTGGGGAAAGGTACAATGAAGAAAGTGAGAGGTAATTAAATTGTGGATATTTTTAATAAATATAAATTTCTCAATTTTTTTGTATATGATAATACTCATTTAATATTTATTCTTTCATCATTTGTTAATATTTACCATGGTTATAACTAATATTTAATATTGGTGAATTGTGATTTTTTCATCGGTCAGTTGCTCAAGATTGGGATGCACTACATTTACAAACTATCTTGATTGGATGAAGGTATGGATTGATAGATGTAAACAACATCATGGTGGTAGGTTATCATGGAAAGAATTGTCTGAATTGGTTAGAGAATATCGTTGTAATGGAGATTCTGATGTTACATAGAGGGAAATAGATTTAGGATATTGTTTGAAAGATGGAAAGGCAAGAAAATTCACCCATTTTATTCAGTTATTTTATATTATATTAATGTGACTCTAGGTGTATTTTTTTTATATTATATTTTCCAAGTTATATAAATTTGTTCATTATTATAATTGACAATACATATTTTGCATGTATCACATATTGCATTTGAAACACCACAAGGCTATGTGGTGCAATGGTCGTAAATTTCGCCTCAAAAATTTGGATGAAACCAAAAAAAATTTTGATAGTGGGATAACTGTAGTATTCCAGGTCCTGAATGTTTCCTCTAGGAGTGACAGACGTCCTCGAGAATTTGAATATAGATACTATGGGTTTTTGAATGATATAATTGATTGTGACTTTAATTCCTTCAAATTAGTTTTGTTCGATTTCAAATGATATAGGTTACGAATGCATGAACATGATGAGGAAAGAACCGTTATTCAACATGCCAATGGATTTACGATGATTAAAACGACAACTTTTGAAAAAACAAATGAACGTTATGTTTTTCCAAGTCAATGTGAACACGTATTTTACTCAAAGGTTCCCGGTAAGAGGGATTGGTCATTTGTTCTTAGATATGATCCAAGAGGAAGGCCAATAAAGTATATTGTAGATGAGGAAGATTATATTGAAGAAGAATATGATGTAGATCTCGAGCAGGAAGAATATGGGTCGACAGATGAAGAAGACGGAGAATATGAACTAGGCGTAGGAGACAATGTGATAGTTATTGATGATGATATCAATGAAGATATGATCGAAAATGACATTGATGATGATGATGATATCATCAATCCTTTCAACAGTGTTTCTGAACTGGATGTTGATACAGATATCAATTTGGATGATCAAGAAGAAAATAGAGAAGAAGATGATACAAATGTTGCATTGGTCGATGAGGTACGTAACTGGATATTTTAATTTGTATGAATTATTCTCTTTAAATAATTTTTAATTATGTGGGTTACTTACATGTTTTTAAGTTTTGTTTCAGTTTCATTCTGGTAGTTTATATGCATGATTAATATGTTCCTTTTGTTTGTTTTATATTTTATATATTGGGTATTGAAACCCTCCCATAAATTGAAGGCATGTGTCTAGTCTAAACATGTCGAATTTCAATGCATACATGCACAGTTTGAGTAAATTTCAATGTTGGCCCCATTCACTGCTCATTATGCAGGGTCAGTGCAAGATGACATTTGTGGTGGGTGAATTGAAGATTCTCCAACATCAGCTCGACTTGGTAATTAAATAATATAACTCTCATTAAGTATTATGCGGGGACATCAAACATCCTTAAGTATCGAAACCCTCCCATACCTTCAAGGCAACTATATTGTCTAACCATGTCAAATTTTGATGCATAGTACTACAAGGTTCTGTAAGAATGTATCACAAGGTTTTAATTAGTGCCACTAACCATGTATCACCACAAGGTTCTATAAGAATGTACCGCAAGGTTCTGTAAGAATGTATGACAAGGTTCTATAAGAATATTGTATCACAAGGTTTGAATTAGGAAACTATATAGTCTAACCATGTCAAATTTTGATGCATAACCTATACAACAATGTTGTACCAGAAGGTTTGAATTAGTATTGCATCGGGTTCTGTAAGAATGTATCAAGAAAGGACTCAAGAAATGTGTTCCATCATTGAATAACTATCTAGAGAGATATTGGAAATATGGAAATACAGGTTGGCATTGATGGCATTGGCATTGATGTCAAATATATGAGAGTCACTATTGTTCATTGGCATTGACAAAATAACAATGTGCATTAAGGAACTTTGTCACTACAATACAATAATCCATATCATGGACAAATCAAGATGTATGTGGCATACAAGAACATGAAAGACAATAGTGTACATACCTGTTATGATGAGAATGACAAGATCCAAATTTTTTCAACAGGAAAAGATATTGATCAGTATTGCTACATGATTATAGTGAGGAATATTGACCAAACCCTATGCAGACAGGAATTTAGTCACCATATTCTATGCTCCAAATTACTGTGGGAAAATTGATAATGTTGGGGCTATGATGAGTGTTGATGAAAGTCTAAATGTTCTCCTTCTAAATATTAAATCCATCTGAATAAGGATTTTTACATGGATGCACCTCAGAAAATATTTGCTTGATACCACATCCAAAATGCTACATGTAAATAGCATACTCGACCCATATGGTGTCTACCTCAAAGGGCGTGATTGAATATTTTAAAAGATCTACAATTATTTTACTACCAAGAGAGTATTGCAAGAATCATAGTGGGTATCCAAAGAATTAAATTATGGTTATATAGATTATCATCAAGGATTGATTTGGATTTCAAGATCGATTTGGTTTTCAGGATCGATTTTTGTTTCAAGGATATGAGAATTCATTAAAACCTGGTGATGTAATTCAATGCATAGAATTTAGATCTTGATATGGCATGGTATTCATTACTCAGAGTGTAAGTTGCCTCATGAGATCACTTTAACTATAGACATTTTCAGAATTGTGATGACAATAATAAGACTGGGTTGATGAAAGTAGTAATACAAATAATGAGCTTATGACATCGTCCTCTGAAAAATCTATGAGTGAACATGATGAGATGATAACATCGTTCTCACCAACATATGTCCACTTAGTCGCAATGACACATCTTTGATATCCTCCAAAATTAAATAAATCCCCACATCAACACAGAGTTTAAACATTTTCAATAAGTGTGAGTCATTCATGCATTCTCCTACCTCATGGAAATTTGCTTGTGATCATTCTCACCATTATTCACATAACCCCCACACTATATTCCCCTTAGTTAATCAATAATCCAAATTTAGAAATGACCAAAACTAATGCAACAATGAGGGAATAGAAAACCTTGGAAGAGAGATATATGGTTGTAGATAAGCATAGAAGAAAGAAAAATTAGAAAACCTTTAACCCCATTCCCATGAAATAGTTTCTTATTAATTATTTAAGAGCTAAGGAAATACTCCACTAGGTTTCCCATAAAGAAATCAGTGGATTGGACTATTTATGCCTACATGAGGGCACTGATAAGGAAGGAGATAGTTGAGGGATTGTTGAGTAGAGAAAGGAATCATTTTCCCTTGTGTTTTGTATGGCATGGAAGAGATATTTATGGTTGATTGATCATTGGATGAGGTGCATGTGGTACTTTATGGTGCACGAATTCATCGATTCATGAGAGAAATGGGATGGGTTGAATGATATGTAATAATGTAGATGGTTTCTTCACCTTGGTGGTCTCATAGCCCAAATTGGTGGTGGCATCTACACTAGACGACTATGGTCGAGCAATGAATTGTTTTTATCCAGTGAGTTTCTTGAACCATCTCTTGTTAAAAAAACATGTGTTCTCTCTTTAATAATTATGCAATTTTATTATATTCTCCATAATGACACTGGCGTTGTATTCATGTAAGCTATGTGTATGTGAATGTGCTTAATGTTGAACATGGGAATGGTTTCCCTAAAATCATTAAGAATTTGTTGATTTTTTTGCACTACATTTTAATAATGCATCTATGTATGATTTTGATTTATTCTAAGCCTTAATGGTACCCAAATATAATATTATGGAAAATGTGTTTGTTAGCAACATGGAATGTTAATGCAATGAAGTGGGTTTTCCTTCTAGTGTGGAGAAGTTCATTGATGGGGAACCAAATTAAGTGTGTGGGTTAATTGCATAAATTATCTACATTGGTCAATTGTGTGATTTAAGTGCATCAATTAGCTACATTGGTCAATTGTGTGGGTTAAGTTGATTAGGATGTTTGGGTGGCTTATAATAGTGGTTTTGGGTTAGTGCCTTAGTGGCCATGTTTGGAATTAGGAGTAATTAGAACATTAGTGGTGCAAGTTCTTGGGTTGATGTGATAGCTACCTCCACCCTTAGTCCAACACTAACATTAATAGTGGTTAGTTGTGTGCTCTAGTTGCATGCATTAGGTTCATGGTTTGGGTGTGTGGGTAGGTGCATAAATTAGGTGTATGGATTATAATTGTAACTTGTGTCTAGATTAGTATGTTGATTTATTTAGTGCATGGGTTAGCTACACATGTCAAATATGTAGTGGAATCCATCACAATATTGATGTGAATAAAAATACTCAACTAGAGATATGATAAAATCCAATATTTCCAACAAACTATGCCAAGGGGAGAGGAACAACACAATGCTAAGCCAACCCCATGCATAAAAATTCCAAGAGAGAATGATATAGAATAGTTAGATGGACTAGGGTGGCTAACTAAGTTAATTGTGTTTTGTTTCATCCATCAAATGACCAAGTGTCCCATGGTAATTTCTCTTTAGGAGACCCAAATGAATGGAAATGAGTTTCCACCCATAGGCTCGACGACCAAATCCAAGTTCACCAAAGCCAACAACACAATAAAAATTAGTTCAAGGGAGAACCCATCGATGGCGGCACAACATTGGAAGCGATAAGAAAAAGGTTCAACATAGAGGAGGAAGGTTTCTATCATGAATGACACAAGTTCCCAAGGAATGTGATTGCATTTCAAGTCATTTTGAGAGGGGTTCAGGTACAATGCCCAACTATAACCCATCATGGGATGTAATTTCCCACTAAGACATCATGGGTGTGAATTAACTTGGCATGTAGTTGGGTTTCACGAGTGTATATTAATTTTGAGTGTAGTTTCACTTTCTCCCTAATTTTGAGGCAACCTATGAGGTAAGAGTGTATCTAAGAGGAATCTAGAGGTACATTACCCAATGCTTCTGTCAGAGGGAGTGACTTGATGGTTTTTTATGTTGACCTAGGTTCAAGAGGAGGAGTAATTTCAGTAGGTTGAGGAAGGATATCTTGTATTAAAGAAGTGTTGAGTTGAGATGAATCATATTTTTTAGGAGAAGTGCATTTTCAA